>VMKM01004473.1:0-16484 GCA_008360985.2 Macquaria ambigua | reverse complement strand
TGTGTGTGAGTGAGTGAGTGAATGAGTGAGTGAGTGAATGAGTGTGTGTGTGTGTGCGTGCGTGCGAGTGAGTGAGCGAGTGTGAGTGAGTGAGTGAGTGAGTGAGTGAGTGTGTGTGTGTGTGTGTGTGTGAGTGAGTGAGTGAGTGAGTGTGTGTGTGTGTGTGTGTGTGAGTGAGTGAGTGAGTGAGTGAGTGAGTGAGTGTGTGTGTGTGAGTGAGTGAGTGAGTGAGTGAGTGAGTGTGAGTGAGTGAGTGAGTGAGTGAGTGAGTGAGTGTGTGTGTGTGTGTGTGTGTGTGTGTGTGTACCAGCTCTCTGTCTGGATGGTATGAAGCACAGACGTGTCGTCTGCAGCGCTGCACGAATCCTCCAGTCAGAGAGACCAGCAGAGTCAGACCCAACAGGAACCCTGAAACACAAACCAGAACCAGAACCAGTAAGACCAGCGGACCAGCAGAGACATCAGAACACCTGCTCGCTGAGGACCTTTAATGTTTTTCTTTCTAAAGGTTTTCTTTCATAATCAGCTGTAAAATCATATTTCTGGCTTTTATTTGGGTCTCTGATGGTTCTGGTTTATTGTCAAACATTAAGAGAATGAAGCATTTCAGATCTGACTGAATCAGTCAATCAATCAATCAATAAAACTTTCTGTTTAACTTCAAATCAAAGACAGTTTGCATTGTGATGTTTTATTCTTCTGTTTAATTCCATTTTAACTTATTTTTATTATTCATTATTGTTCCATAATTCTTTCTAAATCTTGTGAATACGTGTTGTTTTCTGTTGCCTTGTGTCTTCATGTTAAAGCAGTTCTTTACTTTAACTTTAATAAACAGACTGAAGCGGCTGCTTATCTTCTGACTCTGGGCCTGTTTGTGTAACAAAGGAGAAAGATATTCAGGCTTTAACAGCAGTGACTCTGATCTCCAACACTTTTTAAACCTGGTTCATCGTCCTGAACGCACCTTTGGAAAGTGTTTGTGAGACATTCAGTTTCTCTCAGCTGTCAATCAAAACTTTATTGACCCTCGTCTTCGTGTTCAGACCTGATCTGAAGATAAAACCTTCAGTCCCACACAAAGACCCCCTTTATGAAACACTGCTGGCTCTTTTTCACCACAGGAACTTTTTTATGCACTCAGGAACTTTATTTGCATTTCAGCTGCAGGAACCTGGTTCCAGTTTTGGTTCCTGGGCACCAAAAAAGGACTTCCTGGGTCCACATCTGATTACACACTTTTACTGAAGGAACATTTTCAATGCAGGACGAGTACTTGTACCAGAGTATTTTCACAATGTGGTATTAGTACAAGGATCTGAGTACTTCCTGCAGCGCTGCAGCTGTGATGTCATATCCTGTGTGTACTCCTACCCAGGATGAAACATGTGCTGTAGTTTGGCTCTGATGGCTCCAGCAGACACTTCCTGCTGATCACGGTGATGTTTCCTGCCTGCAGGACGTTAAACGAAGCTGCCACGTCTCTGAAGATATCTGAGGCGTAACCGGATCCGTTCACCTGCACCGCCACCGTGACCGGAGCTGATGGGACAGATGTTACCATGGTTACCACCGCTATGACTGACATCACACTCATATTCATACCAGGAGTGTTGTCCCACCTCTGGCCACGACGTCCCCCTTCACCTGGTGATGCACCTGATCCAGCATCCAGAACACCAGGAAGTCCAGCGCCACCAGCAGGCTGCCCATCACCAGGTGTCTGAGGACCGAGACCACGCCCACCAACACCGCCTGTCGCTCTCGGGCCGTCAGGTGAAATGACACTGCAGGACAGACGGTTCAGTCCACTTCAGTTCAGTTCGTTCATTAGTTCGTTTTAGTTAACACACACACACACAGGTGTACTGACATGGGGTGATGTAAGTCTTGGCCTCCCTGCGTGTGATTGGCAGTACTGAGGCTCCGCCCCCTGAGGTCACCTGTTGGTCGAGCTCTTCAAACTGTGCACTGATGTACAAGTTATCAAAGTCGACCTCATGGAGATACCTGCGTCTGTACTGCACCGCCCTGCACACACACACACACACACACACACACAGATAAAAGTCTGTAACCACACTAGCGCCTCCCTGAGGCTGTGCTGCTCATGACACGCTTAGATCCCTACCACCTGTGGAGCAGATTAGCAACACATGCTAATGCTAGAACGCTACATGATGAACATGATAACATTAGTATGACGACATGGCCTTCAGTTAGCATGTTAACTTGCATGTTAACAACTGAATATTAACATGCTTATGCATGTATAACATTTAGCATTTCAACATGTTTATAATGTGACATTTAGCATGCAAAAAAACATTCGTACATTTAATATGTTAATAAGCTAACATTTAACATCAAGCATTTAGCATTTCAGCATTTTAGCATACTAACATTAGGATGTTAAAGTGCTTACGATTAGAATTGGACATTTAGCATTTTAGCTTGTATCATCATGGTAATGTTCGCATGTTAGCTTGTTGTCTTGCTAATATGCTTATTTTAGCATTGTAACGTTAGTACAGTTAGTATGTTGACATGCTGACACTTCACATGTAACATTTAACATTTGACATGTTAGCATACCAACAAGTCTATGACATTTAGAATGTTAGCTTGCTATCATGCTAACATTGGAATGCTAAATGTTAGCATGTTATCATGCATTCTCAAATGTGATGTAATGGTTGATGGAAGCTGTCCTGTTTGTGTTTTTGTGTACAGAGTTGTTTATGTCAGTGAAGGAAACTGAAGCGTGAGTCCTGACCTCAGGAAGGAGCAGACGAGCAGGATGATGGTGCCATACACCAGCGGTTCACTCAGCTTCTGAAGCACCTGCAGCTCTGATGAAACTTCCTCCATGATGTCCTGAGACACCTGCTGCAGAGAGCGGCTGCTGTTGGCGTCCAGGTCAAAGGTCACAGAGGCCGAGATGTTGAAGTCAAACTCCCGCTTCATTCGCTCAAACGCTGCAACAGTGGCTGAAGGAGGACAGACTCAGCGGCTCAGCGGCAGGATTAAGGTATGGAGTGAAAATAGTCTCAATAATAAGCGGCACTGAGAACAAGCGAATGCGCGATCAAGCTTATTTAAACCATATATTTACATTTATAGGTTACTGTATAGAGTCTGTGGTTGGTAAATGCATGTGTTCTAATCAAGGGGTGACGAGCTATTCTGTCTATTTAGAAAAACGTCTTTCCCACTTTGAAATTAAACACGAATACGCCGAAAGCCCAGATGTCCCAGTTTTCCACCAGCACTTAAACACAGCATGCATTTAGGAATCTGTAGAGCTGGGAACGACTATAGTCTCAAAATCCCGAAAGCGAAAATAACCTGATCCGTGCAAACAATTTTGAGACATCTGTATGCGCAGGAAGCTTTTTGACAGGGAAAAGGATCAGATGTGAGAAGTTGAAGTTAAAAAAAGTAAAATATTTCAAATTGCTTGGTATTTGTATGTGGATTGGAACACACATTTGAGTACCCAAAATGATGCACAAATCATTGTTTACGTTTACAAATCTTGTTTTTCAGTTGCAGATCATGTAATACACATTTGCAAATATTATTGAGACTATTTTCACTCCATATTAAGGTTGTCAATAAAGATTAAAAACAGTCAGAAATAATGAACTCACGAGCTGCCAGACGTTTTTTCAGATGGCTGGCGATGTAGGAGGGGACGATGCAGAAGAACTCGC
This sequence comes from Macquaria ambigua, assembly GCA_008360985.2. Taxonomy (NCBI): domain Eukaryota; kingdom Metazoa; phylum Chordata; class Actinopteri; order Centrarchiformes; family Percichthyidae; genus Macquaria; species Macquaria ambigua. The sequence continues at coordinate 12,768 of VMKM01004473.1, read as the reverse complement.
CGGCTGAAACAGACACTTTGAAAATTAGTTTTAATGATGAATACTAGGACTGCAACTAGCATTCATTTTAATTCTCAAATAATCTGTTGATTGTGATTTGTTTGGTCTATAAACGTCAGAAAATAGTGAAAAATGTCCAACTGCAGACTCCGAGACCTGCAGCGTGCTGCTTTCTTTGCTGCCAGTATAAAATCAAACATGTTTACATTCACAGTGGTTTTAACTGAACAGTTCAACTTCTGTAAAATATCTGCTATAAGTGAAATAAAATCCTTCTATAAGAAACCACACAGAGAGTGAATGTGCAGGTGTTATTGGGTAAATACAACTTTATCTTCAGTCTTTTATAAACATGTTTGTATTTTAGCATTTTAACATTAGCAAGGTGTGAAAAAATAGACTAAAGCTAAATGTTAATCAGCTGTGAAGATTAACAGCACGTTAGCTAACAGTAGCATTCTAATTTTAATTTAAAATAAAGTGATGTGATTGTCACCTAATTAACTGTCCTGTTAGCTTCTCATCCTCAGCGGGAAGGAGTTAAAGTAAATAAATAAATAAAGAAGTTTTGAAGACAGTGCAAGTGTTCAGAAAATTATTTAAACTTTAAATCATTAAAATCAAACTCTGACACTGAAAACAGCAGAGAGGTTTATGTTGTCAGTTTGATTCCAGAGGACACAGCATTTGATATAATAATCTGGTTCACATGGTTTTAAAGCCCTGGATAAACATTAACGTTAGCTTCAGGCTAACATCGCTCAGTGTTTCGCATTAAACCCACTACAAGACACCATGTTGAGATAGTTTATGGGATTCGTCCAACATTATGTTGATGATGTATAAAGTCGTGCTAAAAATAATCTCAGTATTGTTGTTAAATAAAGATCTTAGGAAAAACAGGAAAAAAGGGAGGTGACGCCCCTCACCTGCAGTTTGACCCTCTAGCCCATGATTTCTGTTCTGATGACATCACTATGACATCATACAGGTGTTTCACAGGTTAAAGGAGGACTAACAAGGACCAGGAAGCTGATGTGTAAAAGCTCATGTGTAAACAGAGGTGATGATGTCACTGAACGCACCGCGGGCGAGGTTGCAGAGCGGCAGGAAGCCGTCCACGATGTCACACAGGAAGTTGAACTCTCCCAGCAGGTCGGAGCAGTCGGCTCGAGCCTCGGCGAACACCGCCCGGCACTTCCTGTACGGAGAGCCCAGTTTGGCGTTACACACGTCACCGATGTCAACCAGGAAGTGAAGGACGTTCCTCAGAGTGCGAGCTGCAGGGTCAGAGGTCAGAGGTCAGAGGTGTATCACGACTCTGTGTCTGATATTTCATTTTCAAATCATTTACTTTTATTGATTTGTTGTAATTAAAAATTTACTTGTGAGAAGGACTCCAAGGACCCCTTAAACTCACCAAGGACTCCTGAAAGGTCCTCATGGCCCTCTAAAACTTCTTCAGTGCCTCTAAGAACCTTGTCAAGGACTCTTTGAATCTTCCCAAGGATCCCTAGAACTTCCTTAAGGACCCCATAACCTCCCCAAGGACTCCTGGAACCTCATCGAGGCCCTTGATGAGGTTCAGCAGCTGTGTGTTAAATGCAGCTGCAGCATCACTCACCAACATGGCGGATGCTGTCAGTCAGAGAGTGGATCAGGTTCTGGACTCTTCCTGCTGCAGAGTGAACGTTTCTGCTGATCTCTCGGATTCGGTCCAACACGGCTGCAAACAACAAAACTGTTCTTCAAGATTTAAATTCTGATCAATCAAATGATTCTGAGACAGAACTGAGCGAAATAAAAAAAAGTTCAGTTTTCAAATTCAGACTCTCTGACAAAGTGGAAGAAGTACTCTTTACTCTTTACTTCAGTACAAGTAGTAATACCACAGTGTAGGAATACTCTGTTACAAGTAAAGGTCCTGCATTCAAAATCTTACTTAAGTACAAAAGTATCAGCATCAAAATATACTTAAAGTACTAAAAGTCAAAGTACTCATTCTGCAGAATAATATATATGATATTACTGGATTCTAATTATTGATCATTAATGTGTTCATCACTTTAATGTTGCAGCAGGTGGAGCTGCTTTTAATGACTTCATATTCTGCTGGTAGATTCATCAATAATAATACATCATCATTTATTAGCTGATGATATTTTGTTTTAATAATCCAAATCTGCAAAGTAACTAAAGGCATCAGATGAATGTAGTACAGTAAAAAGTACTTCCTCTGAGATGTGTTGGAGTAGAAAGTGGAAATACTCAAGTAAAGTACAAGTACCTCAAATTTGTACTTAAGTTACAATAATTAATAACAGCAGTTTTTTCAGTGGTGTGTTGTGATGGTGGAAGTGGGCAGGGCTTACAGAAAAGGGGCGTGGCTGCCCTCTGCATCAGTTCCTGCGTCTGATTGGCTGCCAGCTCGGCTCCACACAGCAGACTGGCGGCGGCTCGCTCCGTGTTTTCTAACGTGTTGGCGAGAGGACCGGACAGCAGCGCCGAGGCAAACAGGAAGAGCAGAAACTTCCTGCCGTGAGCTGCAACACGAGACAGGAGCGCTGTGATAGGCTGATCAGAGCCACGCCTCCATCTGAAGCCCCGCCTTCATTTGGGGAGCCCCAAATAAACTTTATTGAATACAAAAGTTCAAACAGGCATCTGTAGAACATGACATTCATTAAAACACAACTGGGAACACGACAAACACTGATACAATATAAGAGCTTAAATTAAAAAGTAAAATAAAGTTAATTATAATAACATTAAAAACAGGATAAAGTGTGAGAGAGGGGATTACTTTTTATTTTACACTTTACTTTCTCCTTCTTGAGATGGTTTTAAATGTAGTGAACCCTCTGGCGCCCCCAGTGGAGGTTTAATGTAACACTCTGGTCAGTTTACCTGCTGTTGCCGCGTTTCTCTCTCTTTAGATTGATTTTAATAGAAATAAAGTAGAAACAGTGTCTGTGGGACAGGAAGGAGGACAGTCTAAAACTGGACAGGTGATTGGTGAACGTGGCTGACTGACCTGAGCACAGTGACGGCAGCAGGACCATGACGTCGGCCCGGACGCTGGCCGACAGACCCATACCGAAGGCTGCCAGGGCGGCCACAGCCAGCGTGGTGTAGACGCCCAACCACAGCGGCTGTTTCTGCAGGAAGAGCGCCGTGACTCCGTACAGAGACGCCAACAGCAGCCCGGAAACAAACGCCACGAAGCCCCGCCCCCCCTCCAACAGGTGACCTTTGACCTTCCTCCAGCTGCCGAGGCCAGAGCGTCCCGCCGACCTGAGGACAGAAAGATGACGTCAACATGGAGGTAAAGTTAGAAAGCTGACAGGCTAAAGTCTCATTAGTACTAATTCAACTCCTGTACGTAAGTACAAATTTGAGGTACTTGTACTTTACTTGAGTACTCTTTTCATGGTACTTTATATTTCTACTGCACTACCGTAATCTGACAGCTTTAGTTACTAGTCACATGGTTCCAGCTTCTCCACTGTGAGGATTCATTGTAATTATTTGAATAATTTTAATTTATTTTTAATCATTTTGAAGTTTTTTGGACTGTTGGTTGCAAAAACAAACATTTTGAAACTATTTGCTGACATTTTACAAACCAAACAATCAATCGAATCGAAAATGATCAGGAGATGAATCCATAATGAAAATAATTAGTTTTAATCTGGACGTCGGAACATGTTTTGATCTGCGAATGATCGAATCACTGCAGCCTGAGAGAGAAGGAAGAATCTGTTAGCCTTTAGCTCCCTGTTAGCTAACAGCTAACAGCTAATTCTCTCCTGTTTACACTCACCTGTTCAGTACTCCTCTGACAGCCTGTGTGACTCTGCCCCTCTCCACCTGGACTCTGACATCAGTTTTCTTCAGGTGTCTTGTCCTTTTTCCACTCTTCATCCTCTCTCTCTGTCTCACTCGAGTGTTTCGGTGTCTCCTGGAGACCAAAGAAGCCTGATGTCTCTGAAACTTCCAGAAGCTCCAACTGACCAGCTGACAAACCAAAACAACAACACGTCAGAGACTGAGAGGACGCTGTGGATGGACCATGACTCACACTCACCTGCACACACCTTCAGCTGCTCACAGCAGTAACTTCAATCTTCACCAGCTTCTTCTCAAACTGTTGTTGTGTTTTGAAAGTGAACTTTTAGCAGCAGCTTTGTTGTTTCTGTTGGCGGCTACAAGCTAGCTAACGTTTCTAACAGCTTCTATCTGTCTGACTGTCCAGCTGTTTGTGTCTGTCCTCCAGCTGTGGAGAGAATCAGTTTGACCATCCTGCCTCCTGCTGTCCATCGATTCCTCTTCAGCCAATCAGAAGAGTTTCAGGTGGCTCACCTGGTCCTCAGGGCGCTGTTTGGAGCAGTGAGCGGTGCAGGTAACACTCTCTGACTCAGGAGGATAAATCAGTAACAGTCAGGACGAACTGGAAGAAACGTGTTTATATTTGGAGTCTACAATTCTTCCTTAACTGGCTAATGTTATCATGGCTTCTTAGCATTAATGCTTAGAAGCCATGATAATCATTCTAATGCCATGCTAATCTCTATTGTTTTTGTTCTAGATTGTATTGTTTTAAAATTGATTTTTTATTTTAGTTTATTTTTAATTATAATATTTTTGTTGTTTTTAATTGTTTTTATTATTCCAAAATGTTTAACCTTGTTTTAATTTTGATTATATTATTTTATTATTACTGCAACTGCTATTAATATTTAAATATGTATTATTTTTACAAATCTTTTATACATCTTTACTCTATTTTTATATATTTATTTAATCACAAATATTATTAAAATAAAATCATATTAATTATGAAATCATTGTTTTTATTTGATTTTTTAAATGTTTTAATTGATTACATTATAAAACTCTACATAGCTAGTTATAAATCTGTATGTACCCTGTGATGAACCTTCCGTCTGTCCCTCAGTTCTGTTCCTGGGAGTCTCCCACAGCCTCCCGCTGACCTTTGACCTGCAGCTGGCAGCAGGAGGTTTGTTTGTCGGTGAGGAGACGTCACACTGACAGCAGCTTTTATCTGAAATACATGAAATAATTAAACATCTGGCTGAAATACACCTGTTGACTAACATCTGTGTGTGTGTGTTCCAGCTGTGTGTGTGGTGGGCGGAGCCTTGTCCTCCTCCTCCAGATGTTCAGTCCTCCTGATGTTTCCCAGCATACTCGGCTCCCGTGGTCGAGCATACCTGATGCTGTTCATCCTGTCAGTGCTCTACAGAGGTGGACACACATACACACACACACACACACACACACACACACACACACACACCTCTACATATTAAATATCACTCATTCTGAAATAAATGATCACATGAATAAATTATGTAAAATATATAAATGAACTAATAATTTGTGAAATAATGAAATGTTATTTCATCATTTCTATTTCAAATCTGTTTTCATTTCATAATGGTTTTGTCCTAAAAAACGCTTGCGTCCCCTGCCTCTTTAGCTAGCAAGCTCAACAACTAGATGTAGCCAGTTAGCATCTGTTAGCTCGAGCAACAACAACGTCAAAGTAATTCTGAAACTAACTAGCTGCTGCTGTAAATAAACACAGACACAGAAACTCCTTTTATTTATTTAGCTTAACAAGGCTGCACATGCTACCTACCTAGCATTAGCTGGCTAACTAGCTAGGCAGATTGTGAGCTTGGTTTATTACTAAGCACCAAAGTGAAGAGAGAGTAGCTGTGTCCCAAATCGCGTACTTGCGTACTCAAACGTAGTATTTTGGGTGCATAAGTGCGTTCACACTGGTAAGTAGGGCAAAATGCAGTGTACTGTAAGTACCCGGATGGTGTACACATAACGGCCAGAAAGTTGAGTGTGGAACGCTGCACACTTCTCACCCTCAACGGTCGCCATCTTGGCTACATAGCAGAAGGGGAGGACCACCAACGTATGAAAATGGCGGCCGTGGTTGCGATTGTTACGGCTAAAAGTAAAAGCACGTTCATTTTTCATTCATTTTTAATATAATTGAATTGAAGTCAAGTGAGCAAATGTGCTGGCAGATATTTCGGCGTGCGGCAATCGCAGTAAATGTTGTTGATAATGCTCCGTATTATGTGTCTTTTTTATGCAATCAAAACATGGTTTAGTTTTTGTTCAGCTGAATTCTGTGGGCGGGACCTACGCTGAAAGACGCAAGACACGTTTCTATTGGCCAGTCTCGATCAGAGTGACAGCTTGGCAACATCCACAGTCAGTTAACAGAGAGGGTGTTTTGAACTCATGGAGAAGAAGACCAGAGAAACTTAATACATATTTATGTTTCTTTACACATAACCACTGCCGTTTTAATGCACAGGTTTACCAGGGCTCAAGCCCCGCGGCCCGACGACGTGAAAGGGCCACGAGGATCGGAGAAAAAAATTCACAGGGAGAAAAAAAAGCTTGACTTTGTGTGTGTGTGTGTGTGTAAGCGCATATGCGCACATTATGTGTGAGAGAGATTGATACTGGCCTACAGTGAGCCGGCCTGGACCTTTTGGTGACAAAATTTCTGTATCCAGTGTGCAAAATACGGGGGTCTCGGGAGGACCCCCTAATTAACAACTAGAACCCCCGATGACGGCAAAATCAAATTTTGAGTGGGTCTCAAAATTAAGCTAATTATTTATTATTTATTGTAAAATGTGTTTTCATGTTTAAATATTGAAAGGTGAGGAGCAACACAGAAAATGGGACTGATGACATCAGTATTCGATTTGGGACGACACTACACAAGTCAGTACACAGTGTACACAGTATACTGCATGTGAGTGCACTAACAGAAGTACGCGATTTGGGACACAGCAAGTGTTAACGGCAGCAGCTAACATTAGCTGGTTAATTCAGTTACTTCTGCCACTTTGTGAATCTAAAGATGTTATTCAGAGAAAGACACACGACTGTGAAGATCAAACACACAGACAGACTTTCTCTGTAGCCAACAGGAGCTAGCTAACACTGCTAACACAGTGCCACTGGCTTTTAATGTGCAATATAATGTCATGTGGTTTCATAAATACCATATTATATAGTGTATTGTAATATGTATTGTATCATATAGATGTTACAGTATATTACATGAACTGTGTTGTATCGTGCTGTAATCTCACTGAACTGTATTGTGTCTATAATGTTGTATTGTGTTTGTCTGTGTTATGATTATATTACAGGACCAGTTTCTAACATCCAGCGTAATGTGGAGACAGCTGCTCTGTCTATGAGCTGTAACCTGGACCTGCAGGTTCATCACAGCAAGTTACTGTGGAGAGACACCATCAGGCCTTTTATACTCATCACACAGGGACTCATGGTGACTTTATAACCAGACTGAGAGTCTGCAGCCATGCTAGCAGCTCAGTGAGGCTGTACTCAGACACAGCAGTGATTTGAGCTAAATGCTAACATGCTCACAATAACAATGTTAACATGCTGATGTTTAGCAGTTGTAATGATTACTATGTTCACCATCTTAGTTTAGTGTGTTAGCATGCTAGCATTAACTAATTAGCAGTAAACACAGAGTGCAGCTGAGGCTGATGGGAATGTCATTAGTTCTGCAGGTATTTGGTCATAAACCAAAGTGTTGGACACATCAACATGTTGACCTGATGATGGCGCTAGATGAAAAGTCAGAGGATCAGCAGAGTTATTACAGTTCATCCTGAGGGGAACATGAACGTCTGAACCACATTTCATCACAGTCCATACAATAGTTGTTGAGATATTAAAGTGGTTGACAGACAGATGTTAGCATCCACAGAGCGACGCTGCTAGCATGGCTGAAAACTGGTGGGGGGTGGGGGGGTTGTAGGAGTCAAAGGTCATTGATCAGTTTCTGTTGATGTTCAGGATGATAAAGCAGAGTTTCAGTCAGAGGCTCAGAGCATCAGCAGGAAGTTTCAGAACATCAGAGATGAAGTCATCCTTCAGTACGGGTACGACCGATTCAAACCAAAACACACCGCCGCCGTTGGGAACAGCACACAGGAGCAGTTCACCTCCAAGACCATTATGCAGTGCGACAGTGAGTCAGATGACAACTAGAATTTTAATGCTGGAGTTTAAAAACAGCACATTTCACATCATGAGGACATTAAATTTAATGTGTGTGTGTGTGTGTGTGTGTGTGTGTGTGTGTGTGTTATCCAGGTGTGGTGGATGAGGGCGTGCAGCGATGTGCTGATTGGTTCAGCCTCAGGTGGGCGAAGTGTATGGAGGTGATCCCTGTCCCCGTCATCAACCACATCCTCTGTGTCTCCCTGAAGTTCCACTTCCTGTGTGATGTCATGAGAGGTGAAAGGTCGCACTGGCCAGGGTCATATGTAGTCTCCATTTAAACTACGACCAGCTTGCTAGCTTAGATACCAGATAGTGTTGATCACATCAGTGACAGCTGCGTACAATGAGTGGTAATCAACCAGTATAATGTTACAGCTTTACTCTATGCCTGCCGGTGAAAAGTGGCAGCCATTTTGTCTCACAGCAGTGACAAACCACAATCAGCAGCGACATATGCCAGTAAAAAATCATCAGACGTTGGTGGACAGTGAAACACAGTAATATACCATTTACATGTGACCTAAGCCATCAGAACGGCAGTGAATCAGCTCTGACAGTATGAGCGGCAGACCATCAGCCAATACGCAGACGATACCCCGCTGTATATCTCTGTATGTACTGCCATGCATTTGTTACATAGATCCATGGTTAACTTCATAGAGTTGAATCAAGATAAAGCTGAGATTAGAGTTATTGGAGCAAAAGCTGCGTCATCATTGACTCTGACCTCAACTTTGAGACTTACATTAAAAACGTGACTCCTTTAATAATTTCAGAAATGTTGCCAGAATCAGACCATTTATCTCTCATTCTGATACTGAAAGGATTTCAATGAGTGAGCATTTGTTGGTGCTCGTTGTTTGAGGTTGGCTTGGCTTTGACTCTGAAGATAAAGTGTAATCTTCCTCTTCTTCTTCTTCTTCCTCTCTGTCAGTGATGACTCCATGGTGCAGGGAGCAGATCCCCGTGGAGCGAAACTTCGGTCAGCTGTTTGATCAACTAAACCTTTCAGTCGACCTTCTGTCCAGAGAGTTCAGCACCGAGCTCGTCCTGCAGGTCACCACCTGTCCTTCAACACCACCCTCAGGACAAACTTCACACATGTAGCTCTCTGTAAATGTGCAGTTAGATGACGTGTGTGACCTCTGACCTCCTGCAGGAGGAGCAGCAGCAGTCGGTGTTGGGTGGACCTCTGCTGGATCAGGAGTTCACTCAGGCTGTCAGAGGATCCTTCCAGAAAGTGACGACAACCATGGAACAGCTGCTGAACGTCCTGCAGCTGCTGCTCTCCTTCACCTTCATCACCATCTTCACCCAGTAAGATCTAAAACTCTGACATCGCCTTTCTCTTTCTACTGAGTCACAGACCAACATGACCTCCTCTTCCTCCTCCTCTTCCTCCTCAGAGCGTTCAGTTACCTCAGACAGTACAGGAGGGACGTTCGATTCGACAACGTCTACATCACCACCTACTTCAGACAGATCGACACCCGCAGGAGGAGAGCGGTAACATCATCTTCATCATCTTCATCATCTCTGCTACAGGACGGACAGTTTGATTTAACTGCAGAATGAAACTGATTTCTCCACATTAGAATAATCTTGATTTGTGATCTGGTGTCGTCTGGCGTGTTTAGGGGAAGCGCTGTCTGCTGCCGCTGAAACAATCAGAGAAGAAGAAGTTCATCGACCCCTGGAGTCCAAAGATCCACCCTGAAGAGCTCAAACAAGTGGTGCGTTCAACTATAATACTAACATTAATGATACCAATGCTGAAGTGGACATGAGTTCTGATCTGAAGCAGTACCACATTCAGACTGACACCGTGATGTGGGTAAAAATCATAGACTGTATAAAGATGGCCGACGCGACAAAAATGAAGCCAAAATATCTCCAGATACAGGAGCTGCCATCTTGTGCTGGTGACGTCATTTGGAGACAGTCAGCCACGGTATCGAGTTCCCTCGCACAGCTGTCAATCATGACGTCACACCCCCTTTTTATAGCATCAAATAGCTAATTAAAACCAAACTGATCAGAAAAACGAACACTTGAACAAACATCAGCGTGATAAGAACTACCTAAAATGACAGAAACCATCTTTGGGAACATTTTATTTGACGTGAACTTTGATTTTTCAGTTTGGCCCATGTCCCATCCGCTAACATGGAGGGGGCGGGGCTTATGACCTATACTGCAGCCAGCCACCAGGTCGTCCATCTTTATATACAGTCTGTGGTAAAACCTGTATAGGCGGTCTATCTAAATGGGTGTCCATGCATCAGCTGACCCTCTTCATGACCTGGATGTGGGTCTGAACGTGAATGAGTTCCTCGACATAAGTTGCAACCCAGGAACCTGATTAACAGCAGAGTTTCCCCCCAGGAAATAAATATATGTTTTTCAACTTCCACATGACAGAAGAAGTTTGAGAATCGATGGCCAAAGTATTAGTATAGTATTAGTCTTAGTACTCGTTATATTTGGCTTTTGCTGTGTGAAGTTGCACGTCCCTGAAGGTTAATGTTTTATTTAAAAAGAAATGTGATGCTGGTGGTCTTTGTTTTAGGCGAGGTGGTCCCACTCCACAATAAAACACCACAGGAAGCCCCACGACTGTCGCATACAACAAATATCACAGTGTGTGGAAATAATGTAACTCTGGTTTATCCAGAGGATGACTTGTGACAGCAGCTGTCTTATATAATATATATATAACTCAACACATTTATTCATTTGTCAGATTCTCTCTCTTCCCTCATTTCCTGTCATTTATACAGTCAGTTCTCTAATGAAAGCATAAAATGCCCCGAAAATAGTTAAAAATCAATAAATAAATAAGACCCAGGGTGTAATAAACTGGAATGATCCTTTAACATGCAGTTAGATCACCAAAGATCACTCACAACTTCTGCATTAAAATGGGAAAAACATTAAACTCCTGCAACTCTTCTGAAGGATTATAACCTGTGTGTGTGTGTGTGTGTGTGTGTGTGTGTGTGTGTGTGTGCGTTGACAGACCTCAGGTGTGTTTCAGGTGCTGTCTGTCTCTCTGCTGTCTGTCATCCTGCTGACTGTCGACTTCTGTCTGTTCCACGTTTTGGACATCGTCAGCAGACACACCTTCACCCAGTTCAACCTGACCAGTAACCACACACACACACACACACACACACACAGACACACGCACACACACACACACACACACACACACACACACACCATGTTAAATATACCATGTAATAAAGTAATATGTCTTCATATCTTGGGTCAGTATAAATGTAAAATCTGTGTTGGATTCTTTAACTCCAAAATAAGACAAATATTTTAAATTACTTCTCCATAAATGATCCCACCTCCACGATCGTACTACAATAATAAAACACATATTCATGACTTCATGAAGACAATTAAATGTTTAAAAATGTTTTGGTGGTGGGAAGTTCTGTCACAAGTCTAAAAATGTAGGCAGTATAGAGATTTTTATTAATTGTATAATTTGATCATATTGATTTATTTTGTTGGTAACATTTATTTGTACAATATGAAACATAAATGTTACCATTTGATGCATTGTACCAGAGTTAGCTTAAAGCTAACTTTAATAAGTTAATACAAGTAATCATTTTATTATTATATATTTTATGTTATATTCGTTTTTACTTATATTAGTAACAGCTAATATAATTTCTGACTTTGAGCAGTTTATCTTTCAGCCCAAAAAACTGACCAAACTCCTCTAGAAGTGACGGTAGAGGTGTTGAGTCATAATTATAAAAATAAAGCAGAATATCATCTGCATATAAAGATATTATGTGATGATTATTTCTACTTTTAACTCTATGAAAATAAAGACAATAAGACCCACTGGTCATGTCTTATATTGCTAATTGCTATATGCTAATATTTTATGTGAATATATCATATCGCCTCCTCAGACATGATGAAACGTGTTATTCCTTTAAAACTGAACTCCAGCTTCAGTGATGTCATCCCTCAGGGTTTCCTCTCTGCAGGTAGTCACCAGGTGGACATTAGAGTGGGTGGAGCCTCCATGATGGCCCGCCTCCTGAGGAAGATGGTTTCAGCCTTCAACAGCTCATCCATCCTCCACATCCACACCGACAACCAGGGTAGGTCACAGGTCAAAGGTCACACAGGGACCTTTACTCACCTGCAATCACTTATTAAAGAACGTGTTTATTAAAGAGTTATTTTTAGGCCAGAAAATGTATATTAACAAAACTTTATTGTTAAATAAATGTAATAATGCACACTGACAGTGGAAAAGCTGTTTGTTCACTTTGAGTGATGTTGAATAAATGTTAATAAATTCATATTTTAAAGCCAAATCTGTGATACAAATGGAAAGCAGTTCAAAATTCAAACCACAGGGTTGATTATATAATTGGGGGTGTCCACATACTTTTGGCCATATTGTACATTAAACTCAACCAGCAGAGGGCAACAGACTCACTGTGTCACTGATGTCTCTCTGTATGTCTGGATGAACAAACTTAACAAGATAATACAAATATTAATACTTACAAATATGAAACTACTACGCAATAACCAGGAAAGTAACTAAGGACATTTACTCAGGTACAGTTTTACTTGAGTATTTCCATCTTCTGCTACTTTCTACTTCTACTCCACCTCAGA
>VMKM01004472.1:0-16504 GCA_008360985.2 Macquaria ambigua | reverse complement strand
TGGTAGTGTTGGAAGTATTTCGGGTAGTGTTGGAAGTATTTCTGGTAGTGTTGGAAGTATTTCGGGTAGTGTTGGAAGTATTCCTGGTAGTGTTGGAAGTATTTCTGGTAGTGTTGGAAGTATTTCTGGGAGTGTTGGAAGTAATTGTGGTAGTGTTGGAAGTATTTCTGGTAGTGTTGGAAATATTCCTGGTAGTGTTGGAAGTATTTCTGGGAGTGTTGGAAGTATTTGTGGTAGTGTTGGAAGTATTTGTGGCGTGGACTTACTTCGATGCTCCACACACAGCTGCTGTGGTACAGAGCAGAGTACAGCTTCCCCACGTTCCTCACATCTTTAACGTCCCACACACACACACTGTGGTCGTTGTACACACAGGTCAGGTGTCTGGCAGCGGGGTCAAAGGTCAGAGCCAACGTGTCGGGGTACTGAGCACCTGGACCGGCAGGTAACGGGCTGCTGTGGAAACGGATACACAGTTAGTACTCAGAGTATTATCAGGTGTTTTCTCAGTATCTTCCCAGCATGTTTGCAGTATTTGTACCCGTGCTGTGTACTCTGGGTGAGGTCGACTCCCAGTCGGTGAGGTCGGTGCAGAGTGCTGATGTACTGCAGGCTGGACGGACTGAACACTCTGACCACGCCGTCGGCACAACCACAGAAGATAAAGTCCTCACTGACCGCCAGACAGCTGGCCGCCGCCGTCTGGCAACAACAACATCAACAACGTCAACAACAACATCAACAACAACGTCAACAACAACATTAACAACAACGTCAACAACGACATCAACAACAACGTCAACAACAACGTCAACAACGACATCAACAACAACGTCAACAACAACGTCAACATCAACAACAACGTCAACAACAACAACAACGACATCAACAACAACAACAACATCAACAACAACAACATCAACAACATGATTTGATTTGTTCATTTCAGATCAAAATATCATAAATAACAATGAGCTCTTATTTTGAAATAAATTGTACAGGTGTATTTTTTTACTGTACATTAAATCCTGCAGGTGTACGTTTTAGTGTACAGGTGTGTTTTAGTGTACAGGTGTGTTTTAGTGTACAGGTGTATATTAAATCATACAGGTGTGTTTCCCTGCTCCTCACTGACCTTGAGGTCGACCCAGGCCTCCAGCTGTCGGCTGCTGTTGAACAGACACAGCAGACCGGAGCTGGTGATGCAGTAGGTGCTGGACGCCATGAGGCCACGCCCACACGCCACCCCGCTGAACACATTGTTCTTATGGTCACCTAGCAACCCTGACCGACCAATCAGAGGCACCGTGCTGTTCACCTGGATATAAAAGAAAAAGGAAAACCGGTTAGATCAGACTACTGCAAAATGAGCTGTGATTGGCTGGGCAGACTTTGAAGCAGTGAATGCTGGGCTGTGATTGGCTGAGCAGAGGTCAGGATGGTACCCGTCGTTCTTTGGAGGCGTCCAGGTACCAGAACTTGACGTGTCTGTTTCCTGCGGTGACGAAGTAGCTGTTGTCCTGAGAGAAAGAGACGGCCAACACTCTGCTGGACACTTTGTTGGAGGCGATGATCGAACCTTTCTGCTCACACACACAAAGACAGGATTCAAGTATTACTGCCGTTTCTGTAGAAATATGTTACAGTATATACTAAAATACACACTCAAGTAGTACCAACGTGTTCATGAAAAGAGCAGCAGTAATATAACCCAATGATAACATCCTGCAAAGGAAGTCAAAACTAATGTGTTTATTTCTTCAAAGACTCATTTATAGATATTTTCATTTAAAGTGTTTTCACCAACAATAAAACTTACTATGTAGTCAGCTGGACGACAGACTGATAATCATTTTCTAACCACGTTAATATCTGTGAACCACATTTTAAAAACGAATTGTCATTTAGCAGCAAACATTTTTAATAAGTTACTCATTTCCTAGAATATTTCCTCCGCGGTGACGTTCTGCAGTTTTCCTGCTCCAGGGCCGAAGATGATGCTCTGTGCCTGCAGCAGCCGCTCAGCTTCATCACGGTTCAAGCTTGTAAAAACTCCACGTCTGTGGATCCATCATTTCCCTTTTGCTCACGAGATAAAACAGCTTAGCTACATAACAGTGTTTTCCTCCAGTAGAAGAGCAACAGAGACAGACTGGCTCACTGAGCGTCACCATCATCAGCCTCTTTCAGCCAGCGACGACTGTCAGGGCACTTTCACCACAGATTCATCCATTTTATTTTTCAATAAGGTCATAACATGTACGGGGGATTATTGCAGCACTGCACCTGATGAATGCAGCTGAAACTGTAAATATTTACAGGCACTGATGTTTCACACAGAAACTACTGTAAATCTGTCTGAAAGCCAGATTCCTCATTAGAAGTCAGCTGCTCACACAACGCCGGCTAGTGGCTTTAGTAGTCCACTACTCGGCTAGTTGGTGAAACCTGTGTGTGTGTGTGTGTGTGTGTGTGTGTGTGTGTGTGTGTGTGTGTGTGTCTGTGTGTGTGTGTGTGTGTGTCCTCACCCTCCAGTCCCACACACTAACGGTCATGTCGTGTTGGTATCCCACGGAGACGATGTAGCAGCTGTTGGTGGAGAACGCCACACAGGAAACTCCATATTTATGAGACTGAACCTCGGCCACCTGACCTCCATCCACCTCCCACACCCGCACACAGGGCATGTGACCGCTCTGAAACACACACAGATACAGATTTACACCACCTCACCTGTCCTCCCTGGCGTCCACACAGAGACAGCAGCAGACTCAGGTGTGTGACGCTCAGCTCTTACCTCACCAGTCACCAGGTGTTTTCCATCATGGGAGAAGGCCAGAGCGCTGAAGGGTTTTCTGAAACACAAACACACGACACAGTTAGACACCATGACAGCACCAGGACCAGACTGTACGTCCCAGTAACACCAGTAACACCAGAACATGTAGTCTCAGTGGTCTGGAGCATCGCTGTGGATGTTCAGCTGTAACATTCAGATGATGTGAGCTCTGATTAAGTGTTCTGGTTTGGAGACTCATGCAGGCTCAGCCCTCATCAGAAGGTACGAAAAGGTTAACGTTCGATGTGTTGAACAGGCTTCGCGTGTAAAATATCTCGACATCGTGCTGGATCCCATCAAAAGAGAACTAAGATTTAGAATCAGGCCTCTTAAGGTGACATCTAATTAAGCTGTTGGACAGGAAGTCGATAAGATCTCACTACAGCTGTTCTTCAGAAAATTGAACCTGTTCAGTTCTGGGAGACTTCCATCACAACAACATTTCAGACATTAATGTTGGACAGTTGGAGCAGATTTAGGGGAGAATTCACAGGAAACAGCAGCATTTTAGTTCCATCACATGTTGAGTCAGCAGGTGAAGGTGAAGCAGACAGATCTACCTGGACGAGTTGATGATGTGACTCTGTTTGTTCTTCTTCGGGTGAAGCAGCACGATGACACACCTGAAACACACACACACACACACACACACACACACACACACACACACAGTCAGGTTCATTCAGATAAAACCACAGCAGGAGCTCAGCAGGGTTCAGCTTTAACTGTTCATCTTCATGTTTGTACTGAGACTGACACAGAAAGGCATGCTGGGAAAATATCAGACTTCAGTATCAGCTTTAAAATAAGCGTCTCCCGCAGTGACGGATGTTTCTGTTCACTTTCTTCTTCTGTGGTTTAAAGACAAACCCTCTGATTTGGTCATCACACCCGGCAGCGCCTCTCAACACCAATCTGTCACTCTGTTTTTTGGGGGCGTCGCACTTTCCACACAGATGAGTTGGAGGAGGCGGGGCTTACCCTGCAGGATATGCAATGAGCCCAGAGTTGGGGTCAGAGGTCAAACCGCTGCCGCTGGCTGTGCTGATACCCAAAACTTTCTCCAGACTCACCTGAAACAACACACACACCAAACTGCATTCAAAAATCTCACAATCTAACAAAATGTGCCTTACTCAGCAGAACTGACAGGTTTTTAAATGATCAGCCAACTTTATATCTAAAAAACTATTTTCAGTGTCAACGTTCAGTCGATCATTTTGTTAGAGGAAGAGAGAAACGCTCCAGATTAAAGCTGCATTTACACCAGTTCTTCATTTAGAGACTGAAGCTTCAGAAAAACTTCATCATGTGACAGTTAAACTTTCTGCTGTATTACAACTGCGACTCTCAGCTGCCTCACACACTGTTTTCAGGCCACTTCGCTCATTAACCCTTAAATACAACCTCAGGTCTTCAGAGACCCAAAACCATATTAAACTCTCACTGCTTCTTTCATTTTATTCATGTGTACTCCCTTCTGGAGCTGCAACAATTAGTTTAATAATTGATTAGTCAATCGACAGAGAATTAATCTGCAACTATTTTGATAATCGATTAATAGTTTCAGATAACTTTAGATGAAAAAAAGCCAAATATTTTCTGGTTCCGCTTCTTATATGACAGTAAACTGAATATCTTTGGGTTTTGGACTGTTGGTCAGCAAAAGAAACACATTCAAGACATCACTGTGGGCTTGGAGAAATTGCAAATAGGATTTTTCTCTTTTTTTCTTTTAACATTTCAAAGACTAAACGATTTACAGAGACAACAATAATAATTAACCCTCGTTAGTATAATTATAATAAATGACTACATTTTAACAGTTGTCTGGTGTCAAAATGATAGAAAACATTGTTGACAATGATTGTTTTCCTGTTTAAAGTTTACTGGGTCTGGAGAGACTCGACCTATGTAAAAGAATTAGGGCTGCAACTAACGATTATTTTCATTCTTATTTGTCTTCCATCTTGTTTCCCAGGGGGCTGATTTTGGGGTGAACTGCCCGCCCATGGTGCATCGCGTACCCCCTCTCTGCTACAGGACTGCAAGGAGGTCCTCAGACACAAACATACAACCTTAAAGCGCTACAGGTGGTCAGTGAACAGGTCTGTAGTCGTGTTTAGTTTATTGCTTTTATATTGTCTGTATTTGACGTCTGTTGCTGTCGTCTTTGGTTGTAAAACACTGTGTGCCGTCTGATCTAAAATGTGTTATTTAAATAAACTTTTACTGTCAGTAGTTCAGCCTGAAGTGTCACAGAAAGAGACGGCCACAGGTTTCAGTGTAACACCGGTGGCCTGCTGGTTTTCTGTTTGTCCAAACATTAGCTTGTTGCTGTGAAAAGTTAGCTTCACGACTGCGACGTCTCAGTGATTATTATATTATAATATACTTATCGTTTATTTAGAGCTCAAAGCATTCAAAGTTTAAACTGCTGAGTTTTAGTATGTTATGTATAGTTTCACATGTTAGCAGTTCGATCACAGTTCGTCGTTAAACTTGTTGAAAACTTTGACTTCAGTTCTTCAGTAAAACTCTGAAACAGCAGCCGAGCTAACGGGACTGTGATGCTAACAGTTAGCTCTGTTAGCATCGTATCAGACTGTACCCGGCTGCTGCTGGAGGTCTTTTTATGCTGGCTGTGTCGGCTCTTCCTCCCCGCTGGTTGTCTCCTCTTCGCGGTGTTGACTGAGCCGCAGTCCGCTCCCTCTGCCATGACAACCGCCTCACTTTAACTTTAAAAGTTATCCAGAAAGATTAAACTGCACGGCTACAAACCGAGCCGTAACACCGGAGATAATAACCGTATAAACCCCGCGGTGCTGGTCCATAAAAGCCCGCTGACATGAACCAGGAGCAGGTCAGTTTATCAAAACTCTCCGCTGACAATAATGATGGAGGACTAGCTTAGCTTCATGCTAAAGGAAACCTGACACTTCTCTCTGCGGCGGCACTCTGGTTCAAACTGAGCTCCGCCCACTTCCCCAGGGACCAATCAATGTACAGTCGAGGCCCCGCCCGCTGCCCCCAAACAACCAATGGGCAGCCGAGGACCGTCGTAGCGATTATGTGTATTTTCTGTCATTTAAGTTTTTATTCATTTTAACATTTTAACAAAAAATAAAAACTCGCTTTATATTGACACAGTCCTGTAGTGTAATAATTAAGACACATTAATACAAAAAAGAAAGAAAAAAGAAAAAGACCTCCAAAAATAAATGAATAATAAATAAATAAATAAATAATGAATTACATAATACATAATTTGGTATAAATTATGCCAAGTTAACTATTTAGTTGTTTGTTTTTCAACAACTTTATTTCACTGTTTCAATGAATACAAAAATGCTTAGAGGAATACAAAAAACTTGACTGACAAAAGATAGAGAAAAATAAATAAAGTAAAAACAAATAAAGGTAAATAGTCCATGACAATTATCTAAACAGTAATTTTAGAGGTTGGAGTTGGATGGAGTGTACATGTTTGTGGTACTGAACGGTCTCAGCAGTGAATGCATACAGCATATATAACATATATTTGTACACTAACCGCTAAAACAGTATACAAGTAGTATTTAGTACATAGTGTGTAGCATGAATTTGGGACACAGCTAATGTTCCTGAAAAGTTCAGCTAATTAACTCGTTCATTTGATGATCTGACTCACCTTCAGTATTAAAACGCGCTCACAGAAATTAAGTTTTAAAAGCAACAGTGAGTCATTTGCAGGCTTTCACTTGCCCCGTGCTTCGCCTCTCAGGCAACATACAAACTAGACTACATCACTTCTTAGTGGAGGTTGTTGAGGCTGTGTGACTGCAGTAGTAGTAGTGCAGTAGTAGTTTTGAGGTTGTTGTCTGGAGAGGGCAACTGTTTTTGGGAGTGTCAGTCTGTTTGCATGAATAAACCTGGTTATTATAACTTTTAAAGTGAAAGTCCAGGTTTCTGTGGGTGGAGCTCGCCTCCAGGTGTCCTCATAGGTGTCATTGTCCTGTCCTGCACAGCCGCTGTGACTCTGGGAGGGGCAGTCTGCTTAATCTGACCTCAGTGCTGCTGTAACAACAACACTGAGGTTTTCTTTGCTAACTTAATTAGCGAACATTAGGAGTTGTGTTAACATGCACTGAGGAGCAGACTGATTCCAGACATACAGACCAGATTTTATCTGAAAAGTTTGGCAGATGGATCGGCACCATGGACGAGTGAAAACACTGGTCCAAAATAAGTAAAACACCAGAATAGATCAGATGAATCAATTATATTACAGATCCGAATGCTACATTTGGTAAATAATTCAAAGTGTTTAATGATTTGAAAATGCTGCACACGCGTCTGAGTGCTTTCTTGTTAGCGTCCACTGCGTCCTGCAGAGTTTATACATCAGTTGTGTGATTGATGAGGTCCATGAACACACTGATCTTTTGTGTTCACACTGCAGCTCAGTTCGTTAGTTCGTTAGTTTGGATTGAACATGCATGCCAACAGCAATAAATCAGTCTGCCTCAAAGAGAGAGATGAAATCTACGTGTCAGATCGAGGTTTAGAGTATATTTACAGGTAGATGCACGACAGTTCACTTTAATTTACCACATAAGCATGTTGAAGGACTGTATTATTTCATGCTGTAAACACAACTGCAGATTGTTTCTCCAGTCTGTTCCCCAAACCATCCCACCCCACAACCCAATCTCCAAAACCCTCCCACTCATGCAGAAGGCGAAAAAATGATGAAACTACGTAACAAACATAATATATATATTGCCAATATCTACAGACTTAACAACATACAGATATATCTACATACATATACTGTATGTATGACCAGTGCACTCACAGTAATCTACACATGAACATACATACATAGTGAACATATAGAGATTTACAGGAACTGTGACCCACCCAACAGTAACCCTTTTTGACGCACACATTCACAACAGAAAGCCCCTAAACATGAATCTGCAGCGTCTGCATGTCCAGTCCAGAACAATATATCACATATTATTCCCAACACATCTACTCAAGTACAGGCGTGTTCATCTACACCTGATGACCTTGGAAAAAGGGAAAATTAGACTAGTGAGTAGATTAAAAACATAAAATAAATAAATTAGTAAATAAATACATTGAAAAACAACAAAAAAAACAAAATGGCGGTCCCTGTGGAATGCAGAATGGCTCCTGATTTACCTTCTGTGTAGCGGTATTAGTCTCACACAGCAGCAGCAAATACATGGGCCTTAATACACACGTGTACAAACTGAAGTAGAGATATGACACTCAACTTCGGCTATCAGAAATAATCAATATTTATATTAAATAACACAATTTAACTAACATTAAATTCACCTCGGGGCTCCACCCTTGAAAAAGGGAAAAGATAGCCAATGAATGAATTCAGTGTCAGTCTAAAGGTTGCTACAGTGACCTTAATACTTCATACACACAAACCACATAATAACCAAGTTCTTTATAAATGAAAAGTTTATTAAACTACTAACTAAACACACAACTATAACTAGTAGACATACAAATGAATGAATAAATGCAACCACAAATGAATCCAATGAATAAAGCGATGAACAATTAATAAATTTATGAATGAGATTCTGAATACAACAACAGACAATTAATGCATAAAAAGAGGACCATTTTATCCCGGATGACGCAGTGAATGATCATCCTGAAAGCTGTGTTATCTTTTATAAACACAGGAAACCACTAAGTGGGTAAAACTTAATATTGACCAGTGAAATCCACCTTAATGCATCGTTCAGCAGCTGAGAGGTTATCAGGAAGCAGAGTGAAATACTTTATGATTCTTTATCATGATTATATTGAAGGGAGATCCTATTCCTGATCTAACACTAAATGACTTTAGATAATCTATAGCATCAACCTCAAAATCACAGGAAAAGTAAAGCTTCACCTGGTGCTTCAGATGGACAGGAGACAGGTTGCCCTGGAAGGGAGGAGGGAGACGTTTCTCCGGTGGGCTCGTTCTGGAGTGTTCGGGAATTTTTGGGGCGATTTCCATCCCACATTGCGATTTGGCTTGAATCGAGGTTTCTCTCTCTGTCAGCAGGCAGAGGGATGATAACGTCTTCACCCCCCCTACTTGGCTGGGGTGTGCTGGATCCAAAGTTCCTTCAGTTCTAACTCTGGTTGTGTTAGAACACAGAGGTTGGACAGTATTCCTTCAGATGGTTCTTACTCTCTTAAAGAGAACATACAGCAGCACAGTACAGTTCATGGTATTGATGTTAATATTAATAGAAATAATAGAAATGTGGACCATGGCTGTACACACTTTAGTGGAGGTTCATTCTTTTCTCAATGAAAGAGGTAGAATTATTCATTATTCATCAATCACAGGTTTTCTTGCAGGCTTTGATGGTGAGAGCGAGGTTGAGCTGAGCCCAGTCATCACTTCTCATCTTGCTGGTCCTGCCGGCAGCCTTTTACACCCTATCTGAACCAGCCATCTCTGGCACAGCACTACTCTGGTTTGAGTCCTACCTTACAGACCGATCACTCATAGTGGCATGGCAAGGAGAAGAGTCCACCACCTCCCTTGGTCTTGTGAGCTTTTTCGCTCATATGGTTTTTCTTACCCCCCCATGCTGATGATACCCAGCTCTATCTGTCCTTCCCACCAGACGACCCTACTGTCTCAGTGCGAATCTCAACCTGCCTCAATGATATCTCAAAATGGATGAAGGAACACCACCTTCAACTCAATCTCTCCAAGCCTGAGCTCCTGTTGATCCCAGCCAGTCCTTCTGTTCAGCACATTACTAGTATCCAGCTCAGCTCCGCCTCACTCTCACCAACAAAGTCTGCAAGAAATCTGGACATCATGACTGTTGATCAACTAACTTCCACTGAGCACTACTGAGACTACTATAACATCCTTCTACTGTAACGTCCTTCTGGAAGGACTGCCAGCATGCAAATGGTCCAAATGCTGCATCACGTCTGGTGTTCAAACAGACAAAAACAGCTCATGTCACACAAGTTCACGTCACTAATGCTCGCCTATAGAGCGGCCACTAACATGGCACCCACCTACCTGAACTCCCTCAGTCAGGGTTCTCGTTCACTACGATCTGCAAACAACTTGTGTCAGGTGAAACATGCAACTGAGTGTTGCAGCACATATTCTCAAAGGTGTCTCCTCGAGCTACTGGGGCTTGAATTGTACCTCATCTACTTGTCGATTTGCACAAAAGCTCTCTGCCAAATGAATAAATGTAAATATAAAAATAAATAAATCAAATGAAAGAAAATCCTCACAAACCCTCAAACCTGGAAACAAGTGTGCAAAGAAGAATGCTCTTGTGGACAACAAGGACACCTCACCCCATGACTTGAATCTAAATATGTTATGTGTCTGTTTGTAGCTATTGACCTGTGATAATCAATAGCTTTTGGTTTTTCAATGGGCAGGGACCACCGGAGGCCTTTCAGGGACTCATCTGAGCCAAAGCACTTAGTCCACCCGGACTGAGAGAGAGAGGTGGTGGAAGATCTTCTATCAGCTGGACTGCATTCTGTCCAGAGCTCTGTTCAAATCATTATACTGCTGTAATGTATGTTGATGTTTATTTGCTGATTTTCTGACTCAGGTCTGCAGGCAGAAGAAATCCACAGTCACAACGGTATGTAGAAAAATATATAAATAGGGAATTACATGAGAAATAAAAAACTACGTTTTCATGTCTTACTGATGACTCTTGTTTCTGTTCAGAGCCTGTCAGGGTGGTGGGAGGATCCAGTCGCTGTGCAGGAACACTGGAGGTAGCTGTTGCCTGTAGAGAGCTGGACTGTGGCTCTGCTGTTTCTGTAGGAGAGAGAAAGGAGTCCTCAGTCAGACCTGTATGGGGGATCTGGTCTCACTGTGTTCAGTCTGGATCTGTTCTGAGGGAGTGTGTAAGACCAATTGTCTCCACTGTCAGCCTGGAGATCACCTGCTCAGGTAAATCCATCAGTGACACCATCTCTGCCAGTAATGCTATCACAGTAAAGGGTAGAGAAGAGGAGTTTCATATTTTGGGCATTCCCTAAGAAAGTGGACGTCTGTCTGTCTCTCTCTGTTTCATTGTTGTTAGTGTGTAACTGACCTGGCTGCTTCTTCCCTGTTTTAACTTGTGTTTTTAACCAGTTAGGTGAAAAGCTTTCTATGAGCAGGTAAAGTGGCAACTACAGAACTTTCTGCTGAGGGAGATTAAACTGGCTGTATGTCAGCAGGAAGAAACAAAATGGAGGACAGGGCAGGTCAGGAGGCCACCTCAGTGTGGTGCTGTAATGTCAGGTCCAAACTGTGGCTGGAGTTCAGGTTTTATAAAACAATGTGAGACCTGGAGACCTTTGAACAGCCTTTATAGCCTGACCCAACGACTCAGTACACCGTTAAAACAACCCTTGGACCACCAGAACCATCGTGGATCACCAAACAGTGAGTAACTAACTAACCAAAAGGCTGCGTGTTGATCAGGTCTAACATTACGGCGTCTGTTCCCATTTAGCTTAGAAGCCGCAATAATATCTACACCGATCAGCCATAACATTATGACCGCCTGCCTAATATTGTGTAGGTCCCCCTTTTGCTGCCAAAACAGCCCTGACCCATCGAGACATGGACTCCACTAGACCCCTGAAGGTGTGCTGTGGTATCTGGCACTAAGACATTAGCAGCAGATCCTTTAAGTCCTGTAAGTTGTGAGGTGGGGCCTCCATGGATCGGACTTGTTTGTCCAGCACATCCCACAGATGCTCGACTGGATTGAGATCTGGGGAATTTGGAGGCCAAGTCAACACCTTGAACTCGTTGTTGTGTTCCTCAAACCATTCCTGAACCATTTCTGCAGCGTGGCAGGGCGCATTATCCTGCTGAAAGAGGCCACTGCCATTAGGGAATACCGTTTCCATGAAGGGGTGTACTTGGTCTGCAACAATGTTTAGGTAGGTGGTACGTGTCAAAGTAACATCTACATGAATGGCAGGACCCAAGGTTTCCCAGCAGAACATTGTCCAAAGCATCACACTGCCTCCGCCGGCTCGCCTTCTTCCCATAGTGCATCCTGGTGCCATGTCTTCCCCAGGTAAGTGACGCACACGCACCCGGCCATCCACATGATGTAAAAGAAAACGTGATTCATCAGACCAGGCCACCTTCTTCCATTGCTCCGTGGTCCAGTTCTGATGCTCACGTGCCCACTGTAGGTGCTTTCGGTGGTGGACAGGGGTCAGCATGGGCACCCTGACCGGTCTGCGGCTATGCAGCCCCATACGCAACAAACTGTGATGCTCTGTGTGTTCTGACACCTTTCTATCAGAACCAGCATTAACTTTTTCAGCAATTTGAGCTACAGTAGCTCTTCTGTTGGATCGGACCACACGGGCCAGCCTTCGCTCCCCACGCGCATCAGTGAGCCTTGGCCGCCCATGACCCTGTCGCTGGTTCACCCGTTTTCCTTCCTTGGACCACTTTTGGTAGGTACTGACCACTGCAGACCGGGAACACCCCACAAGAGCTGCAGTTTTGGAGATGCTCTGACCCGGTCGTCTAGCCATCACAGTTTGGTCCTTGTCAAAGTCGCTCACATCCTTACGCTTGCCCATTTATCCTGCTTCCAACACATCAACTTAAAGGACAAAATGTTCACTTGCTGCCTAATATATCCCCCCCACTGACAGGTGCCACTGTAACGAGATAATCAATGTTCTTCACTTCACCTGTCAGTGGTCATAATGTTATGGCTGATCAGTGTATAATACAGAATAAAATAAAATGTAATATGAAATACTGAGCTATTGTTGGTTGAGGTGGAGCTCATTTTTAACTATTTTCTGTCGGACTGCAACTGCTGATTATTTTCTCCATGAATCGATTGTCACATTTCATGACAATCCATCCAATAGTTGAGATATTTCAGTCATAGTTAAAGTCAGGATCATCAAAGTCAGTTGGATTCATCATCTGGGGATCACGAATGTCAAAAACCTCATCTGAAAGTTGTTGAGATATTTGAGTCTGGACCGAAGAGGTGTCTCCAAGGTGGCGACGTACGTTACACAGTCATCAGTGGACGGAGGGTTGGTCTTGTTGGAGATGCCTGACTAATAAAGGGTCATACATAAAAAATATCAGAGTAACAAAGAGTGCTGACGTCACATGACGAAGGAAAGTACTGCCACGTCAAAGTAATGTGAGGAAAGACCCAACACACAATTGAAAGAAAATCAGTTTTATTACAAAATTATTCAGCACAGTTCACTCAGAAAACTAAAGCTTTTTCTGTTCAAATCAAAAATATTTCATTTTTAACAGATTCCAGTGACGTTTAAAGAACATCAGAGAGTATCTGAACTGTGATTAAAGTGAGGAGTTAAAACAGAACCTAACATTCAGCGTTTCTCATAGAGACTAAAGCAGTGGTTCCCAACCTTGGGGCCAGGACCCCTCCAGTGGGTCACAAGTTAAATCTGACAGGTCGAAAGGAAAAACGAAATCCTGCTGCACAAATTTGATTATTTTTTATGGACTTTAATCTGATTTGGGGAAACATTGGATTGTTTCACCTCTTTGATCCTGAAACAATTATTCAGAAGACACAATCACAGAGGTTTGGATCTGGACCTGCTCACAACTCGGACATCAACTAAACACGGCTTTATTTTAACAAGCCTAAAAGCTTGGGAACCACTGGATTAAAGAAAAAAACACAGCTGGATGCTAGCATGTTAGCTTCCAGCTGTGCTGGTCTTGGTGGGGACCGCTAACGATGCTAACAGATACCTACAGAAGAGAACAGGATCAGCTGTCTCTGTCTGATGGAAGTTTGATCATATGAAACTCTCACAGTGCTGCGATTATGACATTATTCACTTAATATTGTAGCAGAGAAATCAAAGTGCCGCAAAACTTAATGCCCCATGGCTGAGTTATCATGATCCCGCTGAACGCCCAACCGCCCAACATTACAGAAGAAACCAACCATCAAAAAAGAAAATCAAAAATATTCACAACAAAAATCAAACTTGATGATCTCACAAGAACAAAAACTCAAGAAAAACAAAAGGACAAAATATCTCTCCTGCATCGACTGGAACAAGTTCTTCTTCTTGACCAAAACAAGTAACTAAAGAAGAAGTTAAACATGTTTCAGCATCAACAGATTAGTGCAATCAGAGTTACAACAAGACACAAAGTCAACTTCAAACCAGTTTAACTGCTGAGGTTTCTGTTCAACAACACACAGAGACAGTCTGCTGGTAAAGAGTCATAAATCATCTTGTTCTCCATTTTAACAACACGTGGAGTCCCTCAGGGAAACGTCCTGGGGCCTCTGTTGTTTCTAGTAAACCTGATATAGATTTAAAGGAACAGTCCAACATTTAGGAAAGCCTCTTGTTCTCTTTTCCAGTCACAAGAGAAGATGGAGGTCCAGTACAGTGATGGGTCCAGGCCAGGAATTAAGTTCCTGTTCCATTACATTTTCTGCAACTTGCTTATAAACTCAGCACAACCACATACATTCTGAACAACTGTTTCACAACTTTGTGAGTTCTTTCCAGGAAACTTCTGAAGAAATAATCAGGAAATTACTGAACTATTACTATTATTACTATTTATTTTCCAACATGAAGGGCTAAATGCTGTTTCAAAGCTTCTCCACACTGGCAGGAATCCTTTATTTCTTTACTTTATTGCCCTACAATTTGATACATATGTGAATATGCTGAGTCTAAAAACACTGGAATTAGCCCAAAGAAAATACATTTTTAACCACAGAATATGAAATAAAAATATATAAAAAAGGTCCCTAAAACCCTCAAATTCCCCAAAAAAATAATGAGGAAATTACCTCATAGGGAGCTACGGCCCTGGGTCCATGGTTAGCTTAGCTTAGCATAAAGACTGGGAGCAGTGGGAAACTGCTAGCCTGGCTTAGCACAAAGTAAAAACATCAGTGTAGGGTTGGTGGGGGGTGTTTCTGGTCTCTGCTGCCCCCTGGTGGCTCCTGTTCAGTTAGTCTGCTGTATGGGGGGGCGATTAGTGCCAGCAAACAGCTGACTATAATATCTTATGTGCCTGCATGTGTATAATGTCATTTTTGATACGTAAGTGGATTTAAATCTGTAAATGTACTGACAAAAGGATACAACCATAAATCTCAGACTGAACAGCTTCGGTGTGGAAATGTAAAGTATCCAAAGATACAGTCACAAATATTATGTTTAGGTGAGTTATCGTTGAAGAGCTAAAACATGCAGATCAGGTTTTAAATGTATTTAAAGCTGCTTTGGGACATGGAGGATCTGAAGGGAAACGGCAACGTTCAGATCCATCAGACGTTCGACTGTCAACATGTTCACTTTCCTGCTGCAGCATCTGAAGGTAAAGGTGTAGCACCAATCACCTAAGGCTGGGGGCGGGGCTCAGTGTGTGTTGTTGGGTGGTATTTTTCAGAGGTTATTATCCTGCTGATAATCTGATCTGAAGGCAGTTTAATAAGATAAGGCTGATATCAGAGTAGGAACTTTCATATTATGATGTCCTTTAACCGCACACTCATACAATCCACTGATTTTATAGGTACATTAACTTAATTTATTTTTACAGTGTAAGCTCACTGCACTGTAAACAAAGTGTAGGCTGTAATAAGAACACAGTAAGTTAAAGGCGATGTGATGACAGTGAGTGGAAAGCTCCTCACCTGTCCAAGTAAAGCCACGTTTCTCTTTGGTAGATGTACGCTAAAACCTTTCCAAAGTTTCAGGATTCACTGCAGGATCGTCCCGTTTTTACAGACCTCCTTCACACTGAGCGGGACTGATGGAGCTGGTGAAGGAGCTGGTGAAGGAGCTGGTGATTGACGTGGTGAAGGCACAGAGGATTCTCAGTCGACGAGTTTAAAGGTTCATGATTCAGAGATGTGATCCAGCTCCTGTGAAGCTGTGGAGTCGGTCTGTACATTCAGAGTTAGTATTCAAACAGCAGCTCTGCAGCCTGAAGGTCACTTCTTACATTCTTCATACGGTCGTACTGCACATCTTATTTACACTAGAAAAATAGAGTTAAAATAAAAACACGTTCTGTCTCTGTAGAAGAAGGTCCCTTCAGGAGGATTGGTTATTGCTCTGGAGACGGTCGGTCCTACAGAGAAGAAGTAGTGAGACAGAGACAGTTTTAGAGGTTATTGATGTATATATATATATATATATATGTGTTGTTTTTTTACCTGGGTGCAGGTTATACTGGGTGTTTTTTTTACCTGGGTGGAGGTTATATTGGGTGTGGTTTACCTGGGTGGAGGTTATATTGGATGTGGTTTACCTGGGTGGAGGTTATACTGGGTGTTTTTTTACCTGGGTGGAGGTTATATTGGGTGTGGTTTACCTGGGTGGAGGTTATACTGGGTGTTTTTTTTTACCTGGGTGGAGGTTATACTGGGTGTTTTTTTACCTGGGTGGAGGTTATATTGGGTGTTTTTTTACCTGGGTGGAGGTTATATTGGGTGTGGTTTACCTGGGTGCAGGTTATACTGGGTGTTTTTTTACCTGGGTGGAGGTTATATTGGGTGTGGTTTACCTGGGTGCAGGTTATACTGGGTGTTTTTTTACCTGGGTGGAGGTTAGATTGGGTGTGGTTTACCTGGG
>VMKM01004471.1:0-16516 GCA_008360985.2 Macquaria ambigua | reverse complement strand
CTCTCTCTCTCTCTCTCTCTCTCTCTCTCTCTCTCTCACACACACACACACACACACACACACACACACACACACACACACACACACACACACACACACACTCAGTATTTTATCAAAATGAGGGTCCGTCAGTGACTCCTAATCCTTGCAGCCAGACAGGGGAACCTGGGGACACGTCTCATCAGTCTACCTCAAAACACAAAGCCTTGGCAGTTGGCCATTACCTCTCTGTGCATGTTTTACAAGTGCTACTGAACATATCATGAGTGATAAACATATACACATAGCTACACATGGATGGATTACTGAACGGGCCTACGGGGCATAGGCCAGTGGCCCAAGGGGTCAGGGGGGTCCTGGTCCAGGGCCTCTGTCTGGAGTGACATTTCTTGTTGGAAAGTCATTCAAATGACCACAAACAGACACAAAAGGACAACAAAGAGAAGCAAAACGACCATGAAACAAACACACAAAATGACTACAAATAAGATGCAAAACAACTACAAAGTGACACAATGACAACAAAATGACTAAAAAGAGACACAAAAGGACTACAAAGAGATGCAAAACGACCATAAAGCAACCATGAAGAGACACAAAATGGCAACAAATAAGACACAAAACAACTACAAAGTGACACAATGGCCACAAAAAATGCAAAATGACCACAAAGAGACACAAAACGACTACAAACGACACGTTAGACATTTTGTGTGTCTTTCAATCTGGGTGTCTTGCTCCTATATAGGAGGGTTAGGGGGCTTTTTCATGCCTGTGCCCAGGGGCCCATTGTCACATAATCCGACCATGCACCTGTATTAAAAGTGGAATAATTACTCAGGAAAAATCATTTTAAGGTTGTAAAACAATGCACTTCAACAGCACAGAAATCTGCACAGCACTGAACATTAAATCACTGACACTCTGTCTCCTCTCTAAAATAACCAGAGGGGTACAAGTTGATCTTTCCTGTAACAATAAACACATTAGTGATGCTTGACAGGTGATGACTTCCTCTGGAAATAAGAAGCCTCTGCAGTTCACGGTGTCAATTGTAGACAGCTGCCACCGCAAGCCACTTCTCCTGACTGACGCACCAGACAGTTCCTCCATCAAAGCCTTGTCAAAGAAGAGGTACCAGTTTTCCACATGGAGGCTAATTTGGCCAAAGCACCAAATTAGTTTGACTAGCAAAGGTGCCACTCCTGCTAGTAATGTATGCACCCATGGTTGTTGTTGTTTAGCCCTGTTGACTCTGTTGACATTGACTCATATAATGCGGGGACCTTGTGTGATTAATAAATTATACACCAACCTCTGTGTTTTATGAAGTGCATGAAATATGGGATGATGAAATTTGCTGAAATCTCCTGTGTCCCAATTACAGCTGTATAAGGTCAAAATTTGTCGAAAGTTTGTCTGTTAGTGATTTAGCATTGTAAAATAGAAGGTATTTCAAAGTCATCTGTATTATTATCAATATTAATTCTTCATAAGAAATTTAAAAAAAGAAACAAATGAATGCTAAAAACACATTATGATTATAATTCTTGCTGGGATTTTTACTTTAAACTTTATGTATTAAAATCACCAACAATCTCAGCTGTTAATGCAAATGTCCTACGTGCCCTACTACTAATCCTGTGAAAGGCAAGCTAATTTAGTCTAACAATTTTGACAAATACCCTTAATGTGGAAGCCTCTGTTTTCACAGCCTCCTTCATCCCTAAAGAACATCTGAGTCATAGCAGCAGCTACAACAATGTGCCCATTCAACATCAACAATAATGCAATGCTCACTCCCCCATTTCACTTTATATTTCTGGTATGCAACTGAATATCTGTAATTCCCAGATTACTAACCCAAACATGCGAATTTCAGAGACCCTTTCAATTCTTTGTACTATTCATTTTTAGTAACAGGCAGCTTCTACATTAGCTATATTTTCATTTTACGTTTTTAAAAATATCAAGATGGAATACAACAAGCAACAAACACCAAAATCACTGTATTAAAAACCCTGTTAATTACGTTGTAATGCTGCAGCTAAAACAACAGCTTGCAGTAGCTGGTTGTCATGCTAACATCCTAACTTCAAACAGGGGGGAACAGCTAGCATGGCTCCGTCTGAAGGTGACAAAATCCACCTCCCAGCAACCCTAAAGCTCACTAATTAACACATTATATCTCGTTTGTACACAACCTGAATTGTAAAAATGACTTCTTGGCTGGGGCGCGGTGATTCCTGGAGCCTCCGCAGAGTCTCCACTCTTACAGCAACAAGCTAATTCCCCGTTTCCAGTCTTCATGCTCAGCTAAGCTAAACGGTTGCTGGCTGTAGCCTCATATTTAGCAGACAGATATGAGAGCGGTATCAATGTTCTCATCTAACTGAGCAAGAAAGCGAATAAGCGTATTTAAGTTCAAAATGTATCTGCACAGATGGACTGCAACACAGCAACATAAAAGAGTTGATTTTTGTATTTATTCAGAGCTGAAGGCTATAGGCCTTTATAGGGTTCTATTTCACTTATTATAGATCTTAGTCCATATATGTCATGTGACATATATTATGTATGTATGTGTGGGTGGAGGGGGGTGTGCATGGAGGGGTGCCATGAAAAAAACAATCACTATATTTATACTACTTATACTATATGCCATGGTGTTAAAATGTTTGGGAACCACTGGACTTATGTAGAGTCAAATTGTAGGAATGGAACATGAGAAAGGAAGGCTCTGCTATGGGTTTTTGAACTTGAAGAGGAGAGCATATTGGAGGAGGGAGATATGAGAGAGTAGGATGTGATTCAGCAGGAAGAGAGGGTGATGTCAGGTACTTCTTAAAAAGATGAGATTTTCAGCCTATGAAAGAAGATGGAGAGTGACTGTGATATTCTGACTGGAGTAGCAAGGTCATTGCACCAACAGGGAGCCAGTAGGAAGGAGAGTTGAGTCCCAGTGGACCATTTACTTTTAATGCAGTCTCATCTGCTTCCACACAAAGCTCTGTCGGGGTCTTAAAAAACCCTCCTGGTGCTCTCAACTTTTGTACTGCCACCGAGCGGCTCACTGAGAATGATCAGTGAGTACGGCTGAATGGCCTGCCAGGTCCATAATGTTTTGATGAAGTGCAATACGCAATAATAGTCCACAGAACAGAGCAAATACAGATATCAGGGCATCTGAGGTAATCAATAAATAGAGGCTGCTATGGTGCTCAGGGCCGATATATATATCTTTCTGCTTTCTGGGAAATATGACGGTACATTTGTGCTGCGATGCTTATCCTATCCTGACTGCTGATGATCATGGCGGTCAAAGCTAAACAGGACTGTAGAGCCATTAATTTATGATGAGTGTTTACCACAGACATCAGCGCACATATTGCCTCAACAGATCTCACTTCATACAGATGGAAAACTGATGGACGGATGAGGGCAGGAGAGGGCAGCAGCTCACTGCGGGTAATGTCAGAACAAAGAAATGTCCAAAACACAAAGCAAATACTTTTCAGGTTTTGAAAGAATGATACAAATAAATAACAAAAATAATAAGAATAGTCTAGTGCAAGGCTGGGATAAGCTCCAGCCCCCAAGTGACCCTGAACAGAAGCCATCCGAGGACATGCTGAGACACGTTGAAGCGAGATTTTGATGCAGAAAATTACAAACAATACAGGACTGCAGATGGATGGAATATGCACACAGATGAGAAAATCCATTTCTGAAGCAGCAAGTTTAGATTTTGTTTAAAAATAAGCGTTTCCTTTTTTACAAAAGAGAAGAGAGAATGCCGGTAAATAGCATCCATCAACATGCATACCGTGTAGGAAATATGGCTGAAACTGAGAGAGCTGCATTATTCACACAGCTCTGCCAGTCATCGCTGACATGGAGGACAGTGGGATGACTCCTCCTACTTGATAATACATGGTGATTGATGTTTTTTGAAACACAAAACATCCCACATGAATGATAAGCAGGAGCTTTATTAGGAGCCGGGAGAGAAAGGAGGAAGGTGGTTTTGCGTCGGTGATGTTTGGAGGGAGTCGGCACACGGTGATGGACGTTGTGGAGGTCAGACATACATCCTCATCTGGGAAGAGGTTATCTCTGAGGAAATGAATGGTGTGTGAGAGAGAGATGGACCCACAGAGAGGAGGGAGGAAGATATCAAGAGAGAAAAAGAAAGTTTCCAAGCCTCCACCATCACACGAACGCCTCACACTATGAAGGAGGAGGATGCGGAAGAAGGAATTAGACATAATGCTGCTTTCAGTGTGGCTTCACTAAGCTTGCAGATACCATGTTTAAACATGATTAACTGTAATAAACTTTCGGTAAAGCTCATGCTACCTGATTAGACATAAAACTGTCTGCCTTGTGTTCACCAGTAGATATCTAACAGCAGCAGGCACTTGATAACTGTTGCTTACTAGAGAGCAATCGCATAGCACATTATAATAAAAAAAAATCCAGCAAGAGGCAATGCATGTAAATAGATGTAAATTGATGGACTATGCACAAGGGAAATGTTTCCGTCGGGTTTATTTTATGTTTTTTCATGCCACCATGGAACGAATTGCGGTTTAAATAGGTAGATACACAATTTTTTATGCTCCTTCAATCTCCAAATTTGACATGATAAACTGTTGAACACAGTAGTGACACTGACTCATAATCAGCTGTATAAAAGCAGAAGCTCAGCTAAATGTCAACAGAAAGCCCCTGGAATGTGGCTGCAAGGCTTTAAAGGGTTTTTCTAATCCTGGCTGAAACAGCAGAGCCTTCAGTATTTTTCACCCCTCGATCCTCAATGCATCTTTTGATTGTTAAAGGGGGGGAAGGTGCCTCATTAGTATGCATCTTTTAAGGCGCAAAGGGTGCCCGCAGATGCGGGAGTTGAGGTGGTGGGGGCGTGAGAGAAGCTAGGTCAGTCACATGGCCAGGACTTCTCACAGCATCCCTGCATGCAGAGGATCTGAACGAAACCGGCACTCTCTCCTCCTAATTCTCAGATGGCAGCCGTGACCTACTTTCCACAAAGACAGGCTCATGCAAACTTGATGATATGCTTATAACAGAGGAGCCCGTCGTGCACTGCCCGACGTGAGCCTCGCAATGCGGAGGCAGCAGGGGGTCTATTTGGTAAAGGACCCAACTGGCAGGACGTGTGTTAGCAAGTCCGTCCTGGGTGGTTAAACAACATTCGTGGTGATGACACTGACAGAGCACGGGACTGGAGATGCAACAAGGGTTCTGAAGGTTGTCAGGATCACCTGAACCCCATAAGTAAAGCGCTTCATTTCAAAGTCATTTTATAGCCTAAGACAGGCCAATAATTAATGAATGAATATGAATAGCTCTCTTATGAAACTACAATGGCAGACATCCAAAATGTCCTCCTTGTTGCATCCATCCTGCGTTAGCAAGTGCTTCAGCTACTGTAGACATTTCTAAAATACTGTAGTTATGTTAGGGGCTGAGTAAGCAGAGTGCCACAAACACACCAAGCTTATCATGCATCCTGCTACTTCTTACCAAAATCTTTGAAACTTCTAAAGGCACAAAATTAGGGCTAGATATCCAACCTCAATTTTTTTTTTTAATAACTGGCCAGATTACTAATCTAGTTTACTTATTCTTTGATCATACAGTTCTTGATTTGAATAAAATAAATTGCCAGTTTTAGACTATTTTATTGAGTCAGAGTTCATGTATGTCTGCTTGTGTTTAGATGCCCTTTAACATTTGAGAACATCTGAACTTGAGAAAAAATTTCAAATGTTACCAAGCCCTACTCAAACGCTATTTAATTGATCGTTATCCATAAATAAAGTCTTGTTGCATCTATCCTAATATGTAGTTATTTTAGTGAACTGATGTTGCAAATTGTGATAACAGTCTAATCGAGTATCCTGCTGCTTCTTACCATTATTTGTGACTTTTAAAGACTAAAATGTAAGGCTGGTTATGAAATCTCAGTTCTTTGGTACAGACAAAGTGTCTGTATTAAATTATTGTGTGTATGGAAAACCGTCGCATACCGAAAGTTATGTCTGGTCAGATTCCAAATTATTCAAGTAAACTTTGTGTATGGATACTTGTATTTAGACATTTGAGAAGTTTGACTTTTTTGTGAAATGATAAAAAAGGAGGTTGGAGAAAACGTTTGTATTTCTTAAAGTAAGGTAAAAAAGTATTGTTTTGGTATCAGTGCAAAAACTTTCCAAAGAATTCTTCTCACATAAGGAGTAACAGTGCAGCAGCATAACAGAGTGTGATTTTTTTGCTTTATATCTGCTTAGAAATAAAGCAGATATCTAAGGCTGATGTCAGACAGGTGAAAAGCTCTGAGCTACGTTCTTCGTGAGCAGCTAACGGAGGGTAAGTGAGGTTCAGGTATAATTTATTTGTGCCTTCAAACGATGCTAACGCACCGGAAACTGCGGATCACAAAAAGAAACCCCAGCAGGCTTGTAAAAACATCTCATCCCTAAAGAGAAAAATAAATAAATAAAAAACTACTTCGTAAAATGGAAACAACACAGAGAAATATCAAGGTGACAAAGAAAAATAAATCAAGATGACAAACAGATACAGGTGAGCCAGGCATCAGAAACCCAAACATCAAAACTTAGCACAGCGGACGAGAGAAGAAAGACAAAGAAATAGATAAAGAGCAGGAGGGAGGTGGTGGGGAAATAAATACATATACTAGCAGTGAGGCGGTAAAGGTAGGAGTGTTTCAGTGAGAACGAAAGTGTGTGAGTGCGTGTGGATGGAGGGGGCACTTCACTCTGTACATCCATCTGACATCCCAGATTGGGGGGCGGAACAAAACTCTTTGAATGGGTTCCAGCTGACTGAGCCTGGGAAAACCTGGAAGTTGTCTGTAATTTTCCCATAAGATATTAATCAAATCATATTCAGAATATCTGAAATCCATACAGTCTATTCAGCAAGTAAACCAGATTACTTTATAAAATGTCCAAAAATTGTTTTGTCTCATATTATTAAGGAGGTATACCACATTTTTCCCCAGTCATGGGTATATCTCTTATCCTTTTATATCTCCAATAATGCTACTAAAATCCAGCACCTTTATTCTACTGAACAATTTAAGCGTTGATGTGATGAACGCTCCTTTAAAAAGGGCCATCATTTTTTGCACAATTGGATTAACTCATTTGCCATTAATTAGTCCAATCCTTTGCCTTTATTTGAGCATGTATTCCTACATCCAGGTGTTAAAGGGCCCCTCCACTGATTTTACACATGACCTAATCACCCTGTGAAAGCTGAGACAAAGTTGGGACAGTTGTATTATTGTCTTCTGTGGCTCCAGAAGGAGTTCACCAAGGACTTAAGACACAGAACGCCTGTGTTACAAACTGGAAGTGTGGGGTTTGAAAGACATTGGCATTAAGGAGGGTCTAATGAAAGACAATGTGGAGTTGCATTACGGGAAATGTATTCCAGCATTTTTGGAGCTTGACCAATACTAGGGACTAAAATTCTCGAGATCTTGACCTGTGCTGCTTCAACTTCAACCATTCTTTTTTTTAATGTCTCTTGCAAGACCCCTATCTTGCTGGAGTGCCCCTACAAATACATGATTCAAATGTGCAAAGGATTTTTGTCATTTAGGGGCCAACTAGTACTCCAGCACCTTAGCAAAGATTCTACCTTCTGACAATTTCAGTGAAATTCTGTAAAAGTTATCTTGTCAATTCCCATTCAGAAGCCTTATGCAAGTTGAAGTTGCTATTGGCCACAGTCACACACTTATGTGGGCTGCACAGGAGTTTTAAGAGGTAGAGAAAATGCAGTATTTATGTAATGCAGTAATGCTCAGTGTCTGAACCGGGGGACACTTGCAGCCCACACAAGTCACCTATACGCGGCCCTTGGAAACATTCCTGTGTGAAACAGGTTTCTTTGGCAGCATCAGCTAGCTGGCAGGTTTCATATAAAATGAGTACTTTTAAGGTGTCCAAAGATCGATAGTTTCAAGCAGAGCTGAGCTGTTTTATAATTTAAAAAAAGAAAAGAGAGAGAAAAAGCTTCTCAAACAACTTTTTAAGGAAGCAGAGTGACTGGCATTGACCCAGAGTTTTGGGGTAATTGTTCGATGTGATGGCTGGTGAAATTCTTTCGCTCTTTTTCACAACATACCCTGTCCTGTTAGATCACACCCTATCCCATGAGCCAATTCTATGGCATATTACAACTGAAACTGTGTTTTCCCACACAGAGGTCAGAGATCAGGATCAATAATAGGAGACTAAAAAAACTGCCTTTGGTTCAGTGTTAATGAAATAAAGCCTGAACCGGTTTTATCTTCATTCCAAAGTTATACTTAATAACATTATGTATATATAAATATAACATCATGATGCATTTGAAAGGATAGCTTAAGTCCTTGGAAATGAGAAGACACAAACTTTTAAAGTCTGGATGATCAAGATTTTAAAGATATTAAACGGTAAACTTCAAGCCGTATTTGGCAAAGTAGATAAACAGTAAACCATTTTAGAGTGTGGAAGTCTCCGTTTGCTTGCAGATAAACAGATGGCAATTTTACAAGTCCACATAAATCTCTTTGATTGAAGAAAGAGTTGACATTAAAGAAGCCAAAACTGAGATGCTTTTGGGAGAGCATTCCCATTTCAAGGGCTAATAGAGGACTCCTGCTTTTAACATTCAAATTTAAAGAGAGCAGTATCTCCTAATGACTTATAACAAAATCAAATACCATTCATAATGGTAAAGGTATACATTTGAATGACATTATAAGACCTCAAAGGGTACAGGGGTTTGGATGTTCTTTGCCTGGATGGATGGATGTTAAATGTACACTCCTAAATCTTAACTCAAAAATGTGTTTTTATTGTTACTTGACGTGGATGTTGGAGCTTCACTGTGCAGAATGATGTGCAGAGTTTGACACTAGAGGGCTGTTTACAAATTCATCTGCTGATGTTAGAAAGTTTCTCTGTGCTCACCTTAAATCTGAGATTAAGACGTGGACATACAGGTGTGATTTTGTGACATCACAACTAGACAGCCAATCATGGTCCAGTATGCAACTTACATAATTGTGATGGTAGAAACTTGAAGCCTCCAGTGCACATTAACTGAGAATGGACTTCTCAGTGAAGTAGGAGACATCTTGTGCATAGTAGTTAATACTTTCAAACAAAAAATAGACATATTTGTAGAATCTGGATTTTTAATGAGGAAGATGTAATTTTAAGAATATTTAACAAGGTAATTGAATTATATCAGACACATTATTATTCAAAGCACAGTGTATTTATATGTCTTAAGACGTGTGGAGGGGATCTTTCAGTGGTGGAAGAAGTATTTAGATCTTTTACTTAAGTACATGCATCAGTATCACACAGTAAAAATGATGCTTTCAAAATATTACTTAAGTAAAAGTACAAAAGTATTAGCAACAAAAAGTACTTAAAGTATCAAAAGAAGTACTCATTAGGCAGCAAAATGGCCCCCGTCATCGTAATGCATATCATATACTGTATTATCCGATTATTATTACTATAACATTAATATTAATGTTGTATTCGACGTGGAGCTAATTTTAACTACCATACTTTATATACGTTACTATTTAATAGTTTAACCCTTAACAATATATCATTTTAGAAACTTGTTATAGGTTTTCTGTGTAAAATTTGAATCTGCAAAGTAACTAAAGCTGTCAGACAAATGTAGTGGAGTAAAAAGAACAATGTTCCCCTCTGAAATGTAGTGGAGTAGAAGTATAAAGCAGCTTAAAATGGAAATATTCAAGTAAAGCAGAAGTAGATCAAAATTTTACTTAAGTACAGTACTTGAGTAAATGTACTTAGTTACTTTCCACCACAGGGATCTTTAAATATAACTGACAAACCATAAATCTCTACAAGACAATGTATATAGTGCTATAATGTCACTATAAAAGTAGAGCAACTTTCCTGGGAAATTGTGGGACTTAAATAATAAACTTGTATTTAACCTCTTTTTTTTTGCCAGACGTGAAGTGGAACATAAAATTGTTAAATGTCCAAGAAAATCTGCATATTCTATGGACACATACAATACATGGAAGCTTGTAATTATCTGTAAAATTCAGATTTGGTTTTGGTTGAAGCTGGTGTTTCGATGAAACATGAAAGATATTTTTTAATCTTGTGAGCAACAGATAAAAAAACTGATGACTGTACCAATTTGTCTGATGTTTTAGCCTCTCCTTGCAAATCACGCTCTCAAAAGGTACAAAAAAAAAAGAAAAAAAAGAAAAAGGAAAACAAAATGAGGCCAAACGTCATCACCAGAGGTGGAAACGCTGATTGGACTCTGCGAACATAAGCACACCTGCAGTCTGAGCTGCACTTACACAAACCTGTCAAATGTTTCAGCTGCTCTCAGAAAACCGCTTTTTCTTCAAGTATCACAGCAAGGCCTTATCTTATCCACTTCAAACAGCGATGCCTCTTGTGATGAATCTCTAATGTGAGAGGACTGGAAAACTATTATCTGGACTTGGCAGTTTTCTTTGGCCGGCCAGCAGTCGCCCGGTTCCTGCTAGGAGCCCTTGCTCTAGTTTCCCATCTCCATAAATTGCCCCCATCTCTCCCTGTTTCCCTCGTTGATGGGTGAAATAGACCTGTTGTTAGCTAAATTCGTGCATCTAACACCTTACAAAGAGAGAGGACCAAGGACAATTTGTACTGTATGTGGCCTCAATCACCAACTGCTCTGTATTACTGTGGATACTGGTTATTATTTTTAAAGAGCATGTTTTCTGGGCAGATAATGAATCAAGCAATTAACTACTATTATTTATTAGACTTGTTCAATTACACATTTCAATCAGCACAGTATATATTTACAGACAAGCTGGAAGTGATTGTGTGCTATTGCTTTAAGCCAAATAATTAATTGAGTACCATATTTATGCATTTAAACTGCATAATCACCATATTTTTAGAACTGAACATGTACAGTCTATCTGATTTGACACAAAATGTAAAGATAATGAATCATCTGTGTGTTTTCAATGTAAAAAATTCATGCCAGATGTGTAAGCTCATGTGACATTGGGAAGTATTGTCTCTGATAAGCTGTCATTGAGCTGCTGGTGCTGCTGGGTGGAGGTTGCTGTCCGCTGCTGAGCAGCAAGAACAACAAGCGGCCTGCTGGCGAGGGGCCATGAAATGCACAATTAGTCCTGGGCCAATTGCATTAGGGTTTCTCAAAGGCAAAGAGCCAATCAATGCGTGGCTTCTTGCTTATTAGAAACTGAATTTTGGCATTTTTAAATGAAAATCCAGGAGGTAGGTTATTCTGCTTGATCTCTCAACGGATAAGAGAATAGATAAATGACTGGAGTGTGAATGGAGCAGGTTTTACAAAGAGAAAACCTTTATCCGAGGGTCACTCTAGGGTCACGCTAATCACTAATAGTGTGCTGTGACCTCTGACCCCTTCATCTCTTTACCAACCTTTGCTTTCAGTGTTGCTGAGCTTTAAACCAGATTTTATTCTGGGCCTGATTTGGCTAAAAACTCTCTCTGTTAAAACAGTCACGTAAATGACTCCAGTGTTGTAGGGAGCACTTGATTCCCTGTGTATAGAGGGTACCAGGCTACCCTCTAGTGGCACAGGGAAGCGATGAACCGCGCCACAAAATAAGTTGTTGTCTCCCTCAAACGGATAAAGGGTAAACCGGATACCCAAACTGATCGGAGGAAAAGTCCTTTGTGGCGTAAGACGACGCGGAGGAAGCCGTGCGGGGAATTCCAGCGCGTTAACGGGAGATGTTTACTTTATATGCAAATCAACCTCATCGACACCAGGGGTCTTATTTTAAGGCCCGAGCTCCGCTTTTTTCCCCTGACTTTTCAAGAAAGAAAGCTTTGATGTTGGCAGGAAGGATCGATGCCAGGGAAAGAGAGAAGGAGAGCGGAGAGAGAGGAGGCAGAATGAAAATCCTACTTCTGGGGGTGTGGGGGTGTGCTTGTGACGGGAGGGGGAGGGGGGGTTGGAGAGTCTGCCGTCATCATAGTGCCTCTGTTTTAAGCAAACCCTTCATGAATCATCTGACACCCAGGCATACATGTCCATCTCTTTAGAGGGGTAAAAAAAAAAAAAGAGCCACAAGTGACGTTTTCAACAGCCCCCCTCCCCTCCCCCCTCTAGACCCCCGCATCATCTGATCATCTGGGCATAATAAAGTTTGTAGGGTCGCATCGGTCTCAGAGGACGCAGGCTGAAATGTAACTGGTTGACCTAACTGCACCATTTATTTCTGTTTCATTTAGCACAATCTGTCGGAGCAGTTGCCTGCCTACATGAGAGAGGGGAATCAAGTGAACGGGTAAATCTGAGGTTCTCCGCAACATCCTTCATGTAGGCCTGCGGAGCCGCTGCGGAGGAGCAACTTTATGGGGACACACACACACACACACAAAAAAAATCCAACAGTCACTAGGCTATATACCAAGGTTCAAGATCAAGTAGTTTGTTGCCACGTCTAACAAGGTTGCAAAGGATTTGTCTCACTGCGCAGAGGAGACACGAGGCAGAATAAGCGCATTTACCCTCCACACAAGACCCGATCATCAGAGATGGTGTTTTCATAAAAGGCCACTTATCAGACTGATAGGAGCGCAAAAAGTCTCTAAATAAGAAATAATCAGCCAACAAGTCAGATCAGTCCAAAGAAAGCAACAGACACCCTGAAAGCACAGACGCGTTACTGAGGATGTGATCAATTAATGATTCAAAAATAACGCACGGCATAATCCGCATCTACTTACATAGAGGAGATGTTTTTGAATAACTCTGCTATGTCAACGCTGGTCCCATTGCTCCCAGTATCTTGCAGGGCGAGTAAAGGGAAAAACCTGCCGTTGTCGGACTTATTGCAATAGATCTCTGTTTGAGAGCAGCTGCAGGTCGGCGGGCAGTCCAGCATGGAGCTCAGATAGTCCTGGAAAACACTCATCAGAAACAAAACCCTCCACCAGCAAATCCGGATCGAATGAAACCATAGATCCATGTCTCCGGGCAAAGGGGGGGGAGAAGCGGTCCCGATGTCCTCTGGGTTAGAACAGAACAGGAGAGAGGAGAGGAGGAGAGTAGGAGGAAGGAAGGAAGGAGGAGGATGGTGGTGCGTCTGTACAGAGGATGCTCTATGCGAGCGTTTTCTGCCGTGGATGGATGCTGTAGTGTCCTTGCGCGTCAGAGATTGGCTGAAAAGGAGAAGAAGAAGAAGGGGAAAAAAAGAAAGAAAACACGAAACAAAAAAAAACGCAAATCAAAAATAAGAAAGCGAAATAATGTGAGGCTCCAGTCGTCCTTTCAGCCTAAGATGCATGGTGTTTCCCCGGAATGCCGTGCTGCTGATGTCGTCGTCTCTCTCCAAGCAGGACCAGGACGACTGGCTGGAGAGCAGAGAGACACAAAATGAGAAGTTGGAGCATCAAGTCCCTCCTACCGGCTACAGTCATACTGACACCTGCAGAAACTGCATGCAATCAGCAGTGATTACAACGAGACTTTTCATATGAGGATTGCTCTACTGCACAGCAACATGAGTGTATTATAAGATCAGTATATAAATAAAGACTCATAGATGATTAAATTGATCAGTAAGTAAATTAAAGCCAGAATAGCCTTATATTTAAAACAAACTAGTAATCTTATAAAATATTAGTTACATATTTGGAGATGAATACAAAAATAATTTACAATAATGTAAGTTCATAGTGAGCAAATACATAAAGATGCATGATAATGTTTCTACTGTGATGTTACTGTTATAAAACAGACAGACTATAAACAGTATTCTCACCCCTTTGGAAGTAATGTAGAGACAGATCTCTAAAATGTGATCTGAATTAATTACAAATACATGTTTGCATAACTATTCACCCTCTTTAGTAGGACACACTTTAATAATCACTGGTGCAGCCATTTGGATTTAGAAGTCACATACTTTAAATAAATGGAGATCACCTGTGTGGAGTCAATTTAATGAAATTAATTTGATTTAGATACGCCTGCATCTGGGAGGCCCAACTTTGAAGTGAGTCCGTATCGGGTCATGAAGACAAACACTCCAAGCAACAATGTTATTGTCTCAGAGCAGCCGAGTCACAGTCCGGATCTCAGTTCAAATAAGAATTTGTAGCTGGACTTGAAAAAGGCTGTTCACACATGATCCCCATGCAACCTGACAGAGCTTGAGCAGATGTTTCATATTTGTAATTCATTTAGATCATTTTGTAAAGTTTTCACTTTGACCTTAAAGGGTCTTTTTCTGTTGATCAGGGTCAAGTCACATTAAATCTACTTTGCTTTTGTAAAACAAATATTCCAATGGGGGTTGAATACATTTACTGTAGGCTAAGTGTAGTCCATATAAGAGTATATTTTAAGGTTTTGTCACTATTCTAAAAATGTATAGAAGCTTTTAATATATATAGAGAGTTGTTTTGTGGTAGTGTTTTTACTGTCATCAGTACAGGTCAGAAACATCCTCTACACTCATTGGTTAAGATGTGAAGTTAAAAGCGGCTCAGCTACAGTGATCATCCATATCTGGCCATGTTGACATCTTAAGTAGCAAAAAATGGCTGTATCATGATATTCTGAATGAAAAGTAATCCTGGGTTAATCCAAAATTAAGAGAGATGCAACATTATGGTTCTGGTTGGCACTCTCTGGGTTGGATTCTGTAAGGTTCTGACAATGAGGAAACTTCAGTTTCAGTGGGAGGCTGGATGAAAATGATTTAATGTTCAAATGTAATTATCAAGGCAGTTTTGAGACTATGTGGCATCACATTAAATTAATGTTGTGCCTGCATTGTTTATCTGAGAGAGCCCAGCAAAACACTATTATGGAAAATGAATGCTTTTATATTTTAATACAGTATATTTAACACAACTTATTTCCATTTTAACAGCATCCCTCAATTATTAAATGGAGTAAATTTACATCAATTTACTGGTAAAACAGCACTGTACATGTGTTTTGCTGGTACTTGCCTCTATGTAAAATAATCATAATTTAATATATAGTCCTCCACAGAGCAAGGACTGGATTTTGTCCCCCATCACTTACAATGAAATCAAAGTAAGAGGGGATCTCTTAAGGGCCTGTATGAACACGAAGAATGATTACAGCAAGCAAGACCTGTTTAAGTGTTCATGTGGGCACCTGACTATTGTTTTTAGACAGACTTGAAAAAT
Source organism: Macquaria ambigua (assembly GCA_008360985.2). NCBI lineage: Eukaryota > Metazoa > Chordata > Actinopteri > Centrarchiformes > Percichthyidae > Macquaria > Macquaria ambigua. The sequence continues at coordinate 1,244 of VMKM01004471.1, read as the reverse complement.
GTTGAACCTATTCTTTAATGTATTGGGGAGAAAAAACAAAAAACAAAAAAAACAACAAAAAAACATCCCACTTCCCCAGCAACCTCTCTCAATTCTACTACATCTGCTGTGTGTAACTTTACTTATAATGACCCATTTTCTCTAGTGAAACTATGCCATAATACAATTTCCCCAAGCATGGCCATTCAACTTCAAATGGAAATAAAGTGTAACCGAGGCAAAGTAATAAGGCTAGTGGGCCTCAAGGTTGGACAACACCACCTGGGGTTAGTATCCCCAGGAAAACTAAATAAATGTTGACATGAGTTCCCCACTGTTAGTGGTAACAAAATAATACAGAAATGTGGATTTTGACTCTAGATGGGCAATTTATTGAAGACTAGTTATTTATTCAGGGCAATTTATTCATTACATGACAAAAGCACACACAGGCCTTAACAAAAAAGAACAATGTTAATGCCAACTTGCCACGGACGCTAGAGGAAAAGATAAAATTGTTCAGTCGTAAACACTTCAGAATACATAGGAGCCAGACATATAGGGGGCTACCTGAGTGCTACCGGGATGCCCAGACGCCGCCACACAGCAAAACCACACAATAGTGCACACAGATAACACATCACACCACCACATGCAGTGAAGGGGAGAGGGGCACCAACAGTACACCACTTTGTTCGTCTGGTGGGAACACTAGGAAAAAAAAAGGTCAGATCACGCAATAGAAGACAAAACCCGCAAAAAACATTAGCAAACCCAAGCAGTTGGCACCAACATTTCTATGGCCCATCCACCCATTAGCTGGGTCTAGTATGAATCCATGTACAAAATCAATGCGATGAGAGCCCTAAAATGACAACATTTAGAAAACCAGTTAGTACATATAGTGCAAAGCATACTAAATAACTTAGTTTTGATTGTTTACCTCAAACAACGCAGTATCTGGCAACCCAGATCTGGCTCCATAGTCAATGCTACCTCAACCAACCGCAGGACGTTCAAGGCAAGGCAACTGTAGTACAATGTAAGCCAATGTTAGGACACACACACACACACACACACACACACACACACTTTTACCTCAGTGGGATATCAACTCCCAATGCCTTCCCTGTGGGGAGATTCTTCAAACAGATTATCCAACCTACAGGGCCTGGGCAACCGCTTTCTTAAAGTGCCCGTAGTAAAGAGGTAAACTGATCAATAAAAGTCTTTAAAAAAAAGTGTACATCAAGGTTAAAACAAGG
>VMKM01004470.1:0-16525 GCA_008360985.2 Macquaria ambigua | reverse complement strand
ATCAGCAGTAATATCAGCAGCAGTAGTATCAGCAGTAGTAGTATCAGCAGTAGTAGTATCAGTAGTAGTAGTAGTAGTATCAGCAGTAGTATCAGCAGCAGTAGTATCAGAAGTAGTAGTATCAGCAGTAGTATCAGCAGTAGTAGTAGCAGTAGTATCAGCAGTAGTAGTATCAGCAGTAGTAGTAGTAGTATCAGCAGTAGTATCAGCAGCAGTAGTATCAGAAGTAGTAGTATCAGCAGTAGTAGTAGCAGTAGTATCAGCAGTAGTAGTATCAGCAGCAGTAGTAGTATCAGTAGTATCAGCAGTAGCAGCAGTAGTAGTATCAGCAGCAGTAGTATCAGCAGCAGTAGTATCAGCAGTAGTAGTACCAGTAGCAGTAGTATCAGCAGCAGTAGTAGTATCAGTAGTAGTAGTATCAGCAGTAGTATCAGCAGCAGTAGTATCAGTAGTATCAGCAGCAGTAGTAGTATCAGCAGCAGTAGTATCAGTAGTATCAGCAGCAGTAGTAGTATCAGCAGCAGCAGTATCAGTAGTATCAGCAGCAGTAGTAGTATCAGCAGCAGCAGTAGTAGTAGTATCAGTAGTATCAGCAGCAGTAGTATCAGCAGTAGTATCAGCAGCAGTAGTATCAGCAGTAGTATCAGCAGTACTGTAACGCGTCATCATCATCTGCGGCTGCAGTAATGATCACTCTGGTTATTGATTGATCAGCTGATCGTGTGTTGCAGCTTCTTGAAGCTTTACATTTTTCACATTAACTGATTTTTCGATCCTTTTGTCAGAAACGAGAATTTCAGATTCTCATCGACAGAAAGCAAAACGCGGGAACAGTGAACGTTCGTCATGTTTACTGGAAAACGATTTAAACGATCAGTTGATCAGGAACAGAGCTAGCTGCGGCTAACAGGCTGTGTAAGGACGGTTCAGCTAACGTTAGCTTAGCATCAGCGCCCTGCTACATTAGCAGTAAACAGAAAGAAAACCAACCCGCTCCTCGCAGCTCCGACCCGGACCCTGAAACCAGATCCAGGAGTCTTTGTTGGCGAGCGATCTCCTTCTCATATCCGGATATTGTTGTCTCGAAATGTCCAAACAGATCAGCGCGAGCCGCAGTCTGCAGCCGCTGTTTGAGCAAATCTTTAAGAGCCGCGAGTCTGGACATTTTCTTCCAAGAGAAGAGAGGAGACAGCAGAAAACTAAAACATCTCTCTGCCGTTATTCAGCTGCAGGCTCCTGTAGCGGCTAACACATCCGTAGCATACATGCTAACTGTGCGCCGCAGGACCCGCCAAGACCCGGGAACAATAAATACAACTTCCGGTACCCTCCTCTGGCCTTCAGAATAAAAGTAGAGAGTTTTAAAAGTTTTTAAACTCGATTTGACCCCATAGGTTTGAGGACAGATTGATAATAGATACAAGAAATATACTTACTGCTGTATTATACTTTTATTATGGCGTCTCTGAAGTCCTGAAACATTATTATTATTATTATTTTGCACAAGATATTAAAGGTTCCATGTGGAGTTTTCAGAAAGTCTGTTTTTAATGACACCTGGTGGCCGTTGAGTGAACGGCACTCAGCATCCTGTTCGTCATCTGGTAATATTCATTCTTTCCCTAAAGCCACGTGTTTCCATAACTAGCTTTTTCCATATTTAGACAAACTGCCAAATCTTGAATGTAGTTCTGAACTGTGAGTCTGATGATCTCGAATACATCATGTTTAATCTTTCATCATAATTATTTTCGTTCATTCTTGTTCATTCATTCAGTCACAATGGAAGTAAACACTTATTATATTGGCCTATAGTTCTCTACAATCTGACTTCCATTTGATCCAAACAGCGTTCCTCCTTCTGACAGAACTGCACTGAATGTCGTCAATAAAATGGCTGTCGAACATCTTCCAGACTTTTATAGATCCGAGGTGAAATAAATGGATTATTTTGGAAGTTGGAGGTTATTGTCTCGTTTTGTTGCTCGCTGCGTTTGATCAATTTCACAATGTTTTTTTTTAATATATATTGTATGATCTGCCTCTTGCTGGTGTAACGTGTTTGTTTTCTGCTTTAGTTTCCAGATGTTCTTCTTATTGATCGCTGAGGATGTTTAATTTGCTGAATGGAATAAAACTACAACACTAACAGTCAGCATGTAGCAGCTGGATTCTGGTTCATGTCTCACTCTCATCCTGTTTAACTCTTCACTGCTTCTCTGGTTGACGTGTGCAAACGTGTCAGAACATTCTGGAGGTTTTATTTTTGACGGGCGACAGGAAGTGACACCCGGAAGTGATTTTCTGTTTTTAACAAAATGGCGTCTCGCTTGTTTAGTTTGTTGTTGTCTGACCCACCAGAGCCTCTGTTAGTCTGATAAACCTGTCTGCTCACCTGTCCTCTGAAGCCTACAAGTTAGCTTAGCATGCTAGCTGGAGACAGCGCGGAGTTAGCACGCAGCTAGTCCTTGTGTGTGTGTGTGTGTGTGTGTGTGTGTGTGTGTTAGTGACGGAGTGTGTGTGACTGTGAAAATGTCTAAAGTCCAGATGCTGAGAGCTTTGGTCAACCAGCGACTAACTGCGGCTGCTGAAGAGATATTTGGACTGTTTGAAAGAACGATAGCAGAGCACGAGGAGGAACTTTGTCGTTCAAAAGAGGAGAACGAGCGACAACGGAAACTACTGGACGCTGTTTTCAAGCCTGAAGTCCGGTTACACAGAGCAGGTTTGTTCTTCTTCTTCTTCTTCTTCTTCTTCTTCTCTGTTCTCACTCTGTTTATACTGCCAGCAGAGCAGCCGCCGCTCCGACAGCAGAGCGGCTCTATTCTCAACTTTACGGTAAGTTAACGGCGGTGAAACGTTCAATGTCCCTGTAGTTTGTGACTTTATTTCGCTTCTTTTATTTCTTCTTTCTATATTTTATAGCTTCTTTTAGTTTTTTCCCTTCTGCATTATGTCTTCTAATAAACGGCCAGTATGAGCACGTGTGTGTGTGGTGGTGGTGGTGGTGGTGGGGGGGGGGCTATATGACATACTGAACATTAATATAGCAGCTAACAACTATTTGCTATGTAAAGAGAGAGTGGAGTAATGGCGACACTCCGAGCTGCTCTCCGACGACCGCGCGTGCATGTTAGTGCATGTGAGTCCCTCCAGTGTATAAAGAGACTGAGAGATGCCCAGCAGCACAGTTACAGCAAGATGGCGGACTGCAGATCAAAGCGTTCAGCTGAAGACATTCATTCAGAGCCTCCGGTTCTTTCTGTTACCAGTCAGCAGTCAACATGGACGGAGAGAGACCATACAGAGGGCTCTCTGCTGCAGACAGGCTGAGCAGTGACAGTGAAGATAATCCACTTTTTAATCCCAAAAGTTTAAAAATAAACACTGAGCTCTCCTTGCTCCAGTAAACGGCTCCGGATCAGAGCAGAATCCTCCAGCACTCAGCAGCTGGTCCTCCCCACACAACCCCCGCAAAGCCCCCGATACACGCAATGGTTTCACTAAAGTTGAATATTTATTATATTATTTATTTATTGGTGCTTTTGGGGAGTTTTTTTTGCGACGTAAAATTAGTGTTTTTATCAGTGGAGTCTGGTGGCTTTGTGCTGAGCGATATAATGTATTGTGGTTGGGGGGTGTCTGAGATGCTGGTGTGACATCTAGTGGCAGCGAATATCATATAGAGCCTTTAAAGTAGCAAATATTTCCATGAAGGACGCGTCAGACGAGTATTTGTAGTTTCAACTTTTGTCTGTTGAAACTACAAATACTCTATTACTACTGTATTTCCAATAATCAAAGGGCGAACCCATTGATCTCACAATGAAAACACATGAACAAAGAGTTGATTTGGACTCTGCTAGTTGGTTTAACTGCCTTTTTTAGTTTTGCTTTAACAAACTGACCTTTGACCCTGTTGTTAGTCCCGACCCCTGCAAGTTCTCATGTGAAGTTGAACATGTTCTTCTACATTCTGGCTTTAAGGATATTTTTTATTATTTAATTCAAACACATTTCAACTCGTTTCATTTCTTCTGTGAAATAAACACATTCAACCTCAAAGCTCAGAGGAAGCAGTGGACTCAATGGTTTCAGGTCAACACAGATCATAATGATGTGTTTCCTGTTTCCTGTTCTCTGCAGACGTCCAGCAGCTGTCTGCGAGTAAAGAAGTGGTTCCCCCTGAGGACTGGAACCCTAGTCTGGACCAGGAGGACCCAGAACCCCCCCACATTAAAGAGGAACAGGAGGAACTCTGGACTAGTCAGGAGGAGGCTGATATCAGCAAGTTCACATTCACTCCTGTCCCTGTGAAGAGTGAAGAAGAGGAGGATGAAGGTTCAGGTAGGAACAACATGGACGTGTTTATTGAACATGTTCTGAGGGGAAAAGGGGGGAACAGTCTTTAGAAGTCAGTGGTGTAAAAGTTCAAGAGAACCTGGTCTATCTGAAGAGTACAAAATGCTCGTTACAGGACGACCATCAGGAGGTTCTAGTGTTCATTAAGGCAGGTTTAGGGCCCATGTTAGGCTGTTCTAGTGGTCCTTCAGGTGGTTCTAGGGATCCTTTAGGTAGTGTTTGTGGTCATTTAGGTGGTTCTACTTTAACTGTTGGATGTTCTAGTGGTCACTGAAGAGGTTCTTTGGATCCTTCAGTTGGTTCTAGTTTGAGTGGTCAGTGAGGAGGTTCTAGTGGTTCTTTACTAGAACTGAAGGGTTCTTTTAAGTGATTGAACACCGATGGGAGATTTTGCAGACAGGTTGGACAGAGTTCTCCACCCTCATCATTTAAACACCCAGAGAGGGACTCTCTTCTTTTCAATATTTCATTTTTTTCTGCACAAAACAAAACCTGATTAACATTTGGACTCGCCTGTGTGTTTCCTGTTTTCTGTTCTCTGCAGACATCCAGCAGCTGTCGGTGAGCAAAGAAGAGGTTCCCCCTGAGGACTGGAGCCCCAGTCTGGACCAGGAGGACCCACCAGAGCCCCCTCACATTAAAGAAGAACAGGAGGAACTCTGGACTAGTCAGGAGGAGGCTGATATCAGCAAGGTCACATTCACTCCTGTCCCTGTGAAGAGTGAAGACGAGGAGGAAGAGGAAGCTCAGTCCTCACAGCTTCATCAAAGCCAGACTGAACAGATGGAGACAGGAGCTGATGGAGAGGACTGTGGAGGACCAGAACCAGCCAGGAACCCTGATCCAGATACACATCTAGAACCAGAGACTTCAGACTCTTCTGAGACCGATGACAGTGATGAGGACTGGACCGAGACCAGAGAGCCTCGTTCAGGTTCAAAGTCTCACAACAGCAAAGTCCCAGTAAGTGATGTGACGCCTGCTGGTGGTGAAAAGCAGCTGCTGCTGCACAGCTGCTCTGAGTGCGGGAAGAGATTTGGTAACAAGACGAGTCTGACGGTCCATATGAGGATCCACACAGGAGAGAACTCCTTCAGCTGCTTGGTCTGCGGTAAAGTATTTGCACAAGGAGCAAATCTGAGACAACACATGGCGGTCCACACGGGGCGGGAACGATTGAGCTGCAGCGTTTGTGACAGAAGATTCACCTGGTATAAACAGTTCACAACCCACAAGTGTGTTGGTCCTCTGTCCTCACCGTCCCAACCAAACAAGACTGAACCGATGGAGACAGAAGGCCCAGAACCAGCCAGGAACTCTGATCCAGATAGACATCTAGAACCTGAGACTGAAGACAAGACTTCAGACTCTGAGACTGAAGACAGCGATGAGACCAGAGAGTCTCCGTCAGGTTTAAAGTCTGTGAAATATAAAGACGTCCCAGTGAGTCAGAGGACACCTTTTACTGGTGAGAGACCGTTCAGCTGCTCTGTTTGTGGTAGAAGGTTCCGCCGCAGCGGCCACATGAAGGAACATATGAGAAGTCATGTAAAGGAGAACTCCCAGGTGAAACATGGAACTTGACTGTTTCTTGTGCTGACTATTACTTTGAAAAGACTCGACCCTGCTGTCCGGAGGCGAGTGCTTCCTGTTGCAGCGTGTTAGTCAGACATCAGAGCCCCCCCCCCGATGTGTTGATAGAAACATGATGTAACTTTGTGTTCCTCAATGTTTTGTAATCGCGAGTGCTGACCAGTGATGTTGGAGGATGTGAAGTTTGTGCGTTCTAGAAGTTTCAAAGTTTTAAGTGTGACTCGTCTTCTCCGCCTGTTTGGGCTTGTTGGTGAAGCCTGACTGACCTCCATCTGGTCCTCACCTTCAGCTCATCTTTTACTTTATCTTAGTTTAAGACATCTTTCTTTCTTTAAGTTTCTTTTGTTCCTCGTGGCCTGAAGTCTCTGAGCGCCTCAGTGTTAAACTGAAGGCGGTTTCATTTTGACTTTTTATATTTTTGTACCACAAAGTCTCGCGGGTTTCGTGGGTTTATAGTTAGTATTTTCCCTTTCTGAAGTTTCCAGCGGAGCTACTGAAGCCTAGCTGAAGAAGTCAGAGTGTCCAGATCCACATTTTATTGGACATTCAGACACAAAGACTCAGCTGGAGTTGCTTTTCCTACAACTTCCCTGGAGAACGGTGCCAGGACTGGGCCCTGAAATGAGACCGCCAGACCGGCTAGGAGACCTCATCCTCTCTGTGACCGAGTGCTTCGTGGAGTCACCTGGGAGCATAACCTGCAGCTTCTAAACCCCGTAGCATCACAGGCAGACAGGCCTGCACCTCCAACAACCACTCTGAAGTCACCTGAACCGGATCCTGTCTGCGCCGGATCAGCAGGTCCCTCTGAAGTCACCTGAACCGGATCCTGTCTGCGCCGGATCAGCAGGTCCCTCTGAAGTCACCTGAACCGGATCCTGTTTGCGCCAGATCAGCAGGTCCCTCTGAAGTCACCTGAACCGGATCCTGTTTGCGCCAGATTAGCAGGTCCCTCTGCTGCTGTGATGATGTCCTCTGGAGAGAAGTTGCCTCACTATGACACTGAGGAAGGTTTCCGTTTGTCTTTACGTTTCACCTCATTAACCCTTCGTGTGCTCTGTGATTAGACGTGTAGTCTGTGTGTTTGGGTGAAGGCAGGTCAGTGTACCAGAAAAGATCAGCTGACTGATTAATTTTTTATTTTTATTATTTCCTTTGAATGACACAAGTGTGCAGACTGAATTTTAAAGTAGTTTAAATCCGGCTCCAGTGACCTGGATCACAGACTCTGCTCTCCGGTCTTCGGTCCTGAAACTAAGATGTAACAGATGAAGCGTGAAGTTGACTTTCATGTGAACTCTAGATGAGTCTGACAGAATCTGTGGGCTCGTTGTGGATGCAGCAGTATTAAATAATAAATGAACAGATGTGATTCATGTTTTTAATTTGAATATAATCCTCAATTCTACAAATGCTGCTGTTCAATCCCCCGATGCACATGTTCACACTGCACATTAAACTGACTACAGCTGAAAACATCTTACTTCAAAGTTAGTTCACTTTTTGTTTCTATCGTGAAACACTAGAACACATGTCATAACTACATCAGGCCTCTGATTTAGTTTTCTTTGAATTCCAGGCGTGTGGACATCATCCACAGGATTTAGTTTATTGATTAGATGCATTTCTTTTAGTTTCTTCAAAAGTACAAAGATGTTCTATTTTAGGAAAACAAGAACAAAAAACAGAAAAAGGTTTCAGGGATTTTACTGATGCTGAGATTCTCTGGATGTTATCTGCAGCATCATTACCTTCTTTATTATTATTATTATTATTATTATTAGTTAGCCTTCATAAGAAGCAAAGAGAATCAATATGAAACTCAGTGAAAGAAACAGACCAGACAAACAGTCCCTGTGTCTTTTCTATTTATTTCAAGAATCAAAGAACAGGATTGAAGTTTCAGAATAAATTCAAGCACTTGATTTTAACCACGAGGCTTCATCAGCCCTTCTCGTCTTCATGCAGTGGGCCGTTCAGCAATGAACTTTAGGAGTTACTGCACAGTTCAAATCAGAGTAACATTATTTGGATTTTCAAAAATACGTAAAAAGAATCAAGTGTCATGCTACACAGTCCATCAGTCTGATACGAGGAGATTGTTCTCGTCAGATGAGTCTTCAGACCAGCTTGTCCTTTATCAGCTAACAGTGAAATCACTTCTGAAACTCAGTGTTTATCTGCGTTCAACTCTTAACTACCTCTGAATTTACAGCGCTGGACTCTAAACAGCTGGAAGCTGCTGTTTGGGTTCAGTTTGTAACAGCTGCTGTCTGAGCAGACGGAGAATCCTAAAGATTCAGCAGTGGTTAAATCTTTCTGGCCTCTAGACAGGAAGACGAGGTGCAGAGCCGACAGACGAACTGCTCGTCTTTTAACTGTGAAAACACTCGTTCTCTTTGTAAACGCAGATCCTGCAGAGATTAAACGCACGTGTGGTTTTTGACAAGTAACTTCTTGTTGAATCCTTTCCCACAAACGCTGCATTTATACAGTTTCTCCCCTGTGTGGATGGTCATGTGCTCTGTCAGATGAACGTTCTGTTTAAAACTTTTGCCACAAACTGAGCAGCTGAATGGTTTCTCTCCCGTGTGAATTCTCATGTGTGTCTTCAGATTGCCCTTCAGGCTGAATGTTTTATCACACTCGCTGCAGCTGAATGACTCCTTGGTGGGAACCTTTTTCTCCGTTTGGCTTTGACGGAGCTGTGAGGACTCTCCAACACACTTGTGGGTTTTGAGCTGCGTGTACCAAGTGAATCTTTTGTCGCAGGCGCTGCAGCTGAAGCGTTTCTCCTCCGTGTGGACGGACATGTGCAGCGTCATCCGTCTTTTATGTGCAAATCTTTTATCGCAAAATGGGCAGCTAAAGGGTTTCTCTCCTGTGTGAATTCTCATGTGTAGCTGCAGAGTTCCTTTCTGGCTGAAACTTTTGCCACAAAACGAGCATTCAAATGGTTTCTCTCCCGTGTGAATTCTCATGTGTGCCAAAATGTTTCCACTGCAGCTGAAACGTTTCTGACAGACGGAGCAGCTGAACGGTTTCTCTCCTGTGTGAGTCCTCATGTGACTCATCAGATGGTCCCTGCGGCAGAACGTTCTCCCGCACTCGGAGCAGCTGAATGACTCCTTCTCCGTGTTACAACTCGCATCACTGACAGCCTCCTCATCATTTTCCAGAGAGTTTAAACTTGACTCAAGCTCCCGACTCTCCTTCCAGCCTTCATCACTTACTTCAGCCTCAAGTTCTGAAGGTTTATTTTTAGTAACTGGTTGTAAATGACTACCTGGATCTGAGGACCCGGCTGGTTCTGGTCCTGTGTGACTGTTAGTGTTGATCACGTCACTAACGTTGCGACTGGATGTTTTCTTCCCTGTGTGGATCCTCATGTGTCGGCTGACGTCTCCACTGTATCTGAAACGCTTCTTGCAGACGGAGCAGCTGAAAGGTTTCTCTCCTGTGTGAAGTCTCATGTGACTTATTGAGTTTCCCTTTTGAGAAAATCTTTTACCACAAAAGGAGCAGCTGAACGGTTTCTCTCCCGTGTGAATTCTCATGTGTGCATTCAGATGTGGCTTGCGGCCAAATCTTTGACCGCACTCAGAGCAGCTGAACGACCTCTCGACGGAGTTACAGTTCACGTCACACGGACTCACAGAGACTCCATCATGTTTCACAGAGTTTGAACCTGACGGAGGCTCTCTGCTCTCCTCCCAGTCACCATCGCTGACTTCAGTCTCTGAAGAGTCTTCTGCCTTGTCGTCACTGACTGGTTCTAGATGTGTATCTGGATCGGGGTTCCTGGCTGGTTCTGGTCCTCCACAGTCCTCTCCATCAGCTCCTGTCTCCATCTGTTCAGTCTGGCTTTGATGAAGCTGTGAGGACTGAGCTTCCTCTTCCTCCTCTTCTTCACTCTTCACAGGGACAGGAGTGAATGTGAACTTGCTGATATCAGCCTCCTCCTGACTGGTCCAGAGTTCCTCCTGTTCCTCTTTAATGTGGGGGGGCTCTGGGTCCTCCTGGTCCAGACTGGGGCTCCAGTGCTGCTGCTCTTCTTCACCAACAATCACTTTCCGGACATCTGAAGGTAAAGCTGAAACACAGACAGACATTAATATTAACCCCTGAACTTTTGTTTGCTGAGTTTCTGCCTCTGGTCTCCATGGAGTCCTGGTGCTGTGTGTGTGTGTAAGAAAATGTCATTATTTAAAGAAAGCAACCGTGGTAAAGGATTATGAAGATGGTGGTCTGCAGACCTTTGACTTTGACTGTATAAATGGAACCTTAAAGATCAATTGGTTGAGATCCTTTCTAGTAAATAATAACAGCTTTTGGTTTTGTGTCCCAGGGACATTTTTAAAAAGATTGGTGGTATTGATTTTCTCTTACGTTGTGACTTTTGTAAAATTATCCTCGTTCCATTCACAGAGCTGTTATATTGGAAACTATTGTACAAACACAATTTCACGCCGCACGATGTTCCCATGTGAAACTGCAAATTCTTTCTTTTCAGAAACAGGTTTTTATTTTTCAGTGACTGGATGGAGACAAATATTTGGTCCATCACTCAATTATTAGATGAATCTGGCAATATCTTACATTTTGAGGTATTCTGTAAAAATGTAATTTCCAGTGCAGCCGTAAACAATATGATAAGGTTATTAACAGCATTCCAACTTCTTTTATTCTGATAGCTAAAAATGCACTACCTCATATGGTTTTTTGCATCCCATCCCCCTTCATTGATGATTGATGGACATGATTTCTCAAATAAGATTCTGCCAAATAAAGAGATCCGTGGTCTCTTTACAAATATTTTATACCCTACGCAATTCAGCAGGAACTCAGCTTCTCAAACCTTTTGTCAACCTACCTTAAAGAAATTACACATTAACTTCTTAAACTTACCTTTACCTCCAAAAAGAGCTTCACTTTAAAGTATTTAATGATATTTATCCTCAGACAAAGGTTTAACTTTGATCACAATAACTGTATTTTCTGTGATGAAGAAACAGAAACTACGGATCACTTATTTTTCTTCTGTCTTTACAGCAACTTTCTGATGTGATATGTTTGATTGGCTGGAACCAAAAATCTTTTCTCTCTCCCATTTTACCAGAAAAGATATTACATTTGGCATTGTAATGGCGGATAAGAAAACCGAACTTCTACTGAATACTTTATTTATTTTAGGTAAATTCTTTATCCATAAATGTAAATGTATTAAGACACTACTGGTGGTTTTTATGAAAGAACTAGCACCGTACTATAAATCACTAAAGTATATGGAAAGAAAACAGCAAAAAAACTATTGAACATTATTGATGCCTTACAATTATTAGAAGAGAGCTATTTTATTTTGCTTTGGTCTTTGAACTCAGTTTACATCGTGTGCTCCGTTTATTTTTAAAGAGCCTACTTCTGTTAATGCATTGCTTGCCATATATTGTTGTAAAATTTCTGCTGTGTGGAAGTGTAACAGAGTTAGAAATAACCTCTTGTGAATTTCTACAAAATTGATATGCTTATCTTACATGTGAATAGTTTTAGAGCCACCTGGTGGCTTAATAGCGCAACTGCAGAGAGAGTGTTCCTCCTTAACGCACCGTACGTGCCTCAGCAAAGAAAAATACTTCTAAGCTGGAGGTGGGTGCACGTGAGCAATATTGCAATTAATATTTCTGTGTTTAATGCTTTAAAATTGTTTTTGCAACTACCGGTAACGTTCATTTTGATTGTAAGCACTACTAGCATGTATTCTGAAAGTTACAGACGCTTATGTGCAGAAATAGTAACTTTATCCACGAGTAGCACTTTTGGTTGCATTCTAAGCTAATGCTAACGTTAGTTAGCTAGCCATGCACTTGCTGACCGGCTTGTGGCAGCAACGTTTTCTAGTAATTACTTTAGTTAATAATCTTTTCGCTCTTTGTTACACAGATCTGTTTGCAGTTGCATAACACACTGCTGATGACAACTGTGTGCTGCTGATTTTTACACCAGGTAGGCTGTGTTAAATGTGGATGCAAGGGTTTTGTGCAACGGCAATAACATGTTGTATTATATAGGAAACAAAATGGCGTTCCATTTATTGTCTATGGATAAAATGTTATTTAGAATGTTGTTAGATTTTTATTGTGAATATAAAAGAAAACAGCTCTTACTGCTTACTGTGTTCTATAGAAAGTTGTGCATAATATTACCACTATACGATCACATGTTTGGGCTATACTAGAATCTATAGTAAAAGACTACAATAACATTGTGATGTGAAAATGTATTTAGTCTTTTAAAGCAAAAAAGCTAAATACTTCTAAGCTGGAGATCTGTTTGCAGTTGCATAACACACTGCTGATGACAACTGTGTGCTATTGATTTTTACACCAGAATAAAGAGAGAACCAGAGTGAGAGCAAGTACTGTGTGGCCGTGCCGTCCTTCCTGCACCATAAACTAAAAGGGACATATCCACCACAAGTCCACAGATAGACACAAGCGGTTACAGAAGCTCTAGCTAACGTTAGCTTAGCAGCATTAGCAGAGCCGTGCGCGTGTTTCTGGCAGTAGAAAGAGAACAGACCTTCTCCTGGCAGCCTCAGCTCTGGGTTTAAAACCCCGCGCAGAAGGTTGCGGTGTCGGTCCATGTTTCCTCGGCGGTTCGGTTTCTGTTATTTGGACTTAACGAACGGCTTCGCTCCGCTGTCTGCTCGCATTGTTAAAACAGGGACGAGATCAACTATCACTTCCGGGGACATGTTTCAAAATAAAATCCCGTTTGAGGACCGTCCTATAGACTGTACGTTTCTCATGTTGACCTTCCTCACACATCACCTGGATCATGTTGTTGTGTTTAAACGCATCATGACTCCGACACACTGTTCTGCTGCTGGAACTTATTCCATTATAAACTTCATTAGAAAATGACTACACATTTATTCTGAAGGCCGGGAGCGTACCGGAAGTTATATTTCTGGTATCCGGTCTAAAGAACGACAGAAACAGCGTTTAGTTTTCTTTGATCTGTGGGATTTTAAGGTTTGCTTTTCTTTCTGCTGCTGGAAATGTTTCCTGCTGATGTAGCAAGCAGCTGATGCTAAGCTAGTTCCTACAATGAACAGCTCTTCCGGTCCAGCTTTGTTTTTGGCCTTCAAAATAAATGTGTACTGTGGTGATGGGCACAGAGGGCAGCACAGTGACACCTGCTGGTTGGCTGCCCTCTCTGGTTTGATTAGTTTCAGTCTCGTGTCGTTTATTCAGGTGAACCACTTCAGAGGTTCTGCTGTGACATGTTACAGTGAAGTAATCAATAAATCCAGATATTAAATATTTCTGCTGGCAGAAATGTGAATTAAGTTTTTAGTGTCTCTGTGTTCTGACGTCATGGTTGATGTTTATGTGACATCACTGGAGAATGATGTTCATTAAGTTCGCTGATTACTTTTTGTCAGAGCCGGTTCTTATAGCTTCCTGTTGTTTTCAGTGTTTTCACTGTGAACAGTCAGCAGCACCTGACGTCACACGGCAGGTAACTGCAGGTAGCTCTTAATGAAGGCAGGTGTGCTCAGGTGGACTGCTGCATGCTTTGCTTCTTTGTTTGGTTTAATCTGAGTCTTCGTAAAGGCCGCTTCTGTTCCAGTCATTAATATAACCCCTGGGATCAATAACAGCATCAGAGAACAAAGAAGGGAATATAGGAAGGCTGAACGTAGATGGAAAAAATCAAAACTTGTAGTTCACCTCCTCCATATGAAGGAGCTACTGTTTAAACTGAACCATATCATTAAAGATGCGCGAGCTGCCTACTTTTCTGGCTTGATTAATAGTAATAAACATAACCCAAGCTTTCTGTTTGGTTATATTAACCAGCTTGTAAATCCATCTCTTCCTACAATTTCCACCTCTTCTTCCAATGACTGTGAGAAAATCTTATTTTTTTTGTTCTTCTGGAGTTGGTTGAGGATCATAAAATCTTTGATAAATTTCAATCCGGTTTTCGCCATGAGCAGAGTACTGAGACCACATTACTACGAGTGACTGATGACATGCAGACAAAGGTGAATATTCCAGTCTTATCCTGCTTGATTTGACTGCTGCCTTCAATACCATCGATCACGCCATTTTACTTGATAGGACTGGGTTGGCATTTCTGGTACAGCTTTAAACTGGTTTCATTCCTATTTGACTAACAGATATTTCAATGTTCGTATCAATAATCGTGTATCCTCCTCAGCTCCCCTGCGGTGTGGCGTCCCTCAGGGGTCGGTCCTTGGACCTGTCCTCTTTTCACTGTACATGCTTCCTCTGGGTCACTTGTTTCAGCTCTATTTCTCTGCAAAACCCAATAACCTGAACCAATTGTCCTCCATTCATGATTGTTTAATTCAATTCAATTCAATTTAGTTTTATTTATATAGCGCCATATCATAACAAAGTTATCTCAGGGCACTTTTTCGAGTAGAGCAGGTCTAGACCGACTCTTTATATTTACAGAGACCCAACATTTCCCACCATGAGCAGCACCAGGAGACAGTGGCAAGGAAAAACTCCCTTTAACAGGTAGAAACCTCGAGCAGAACCAGAACCAGGCTCTAGGTGGGCGGTCATCTGCCTCGACCGGTTGGGTTGAAGGGGGAGAGAGAGAGCAGGAAGAAAGAGAACATACAGCAGCACAATACAGTTTCACACAGAGATGCAACGCAATGGTTGTGGTAATGGTACTGATGTCAACACCAACAGAAACAATACTAAGAGCAACATTACAGCAGCAATACTAATAATAATAGCAACAGCAACTGCAGCAGCGGGTGTAGAGCAGGAGCACGGGGGCAGCAGGTGCAACCATAGATCCAGACTCTACAGCTCCGGAGGCAGAAACACCTGCAGAAAGCAACAGAAGGAGAGAGAAAGGGGAGAGAAAGCACACAACTACGGGAAGAAGTTGAATTAGTAACAAGCATTGATGGATATGAGGGCGTACAGATGGAGAGGAAGAGGAGGAGAGAGGAGCTCAGTGCATCATAGGAAGTCTCCCGGCAGTCTAGGCCTATAGCAGCATAACTAAGGGGTGGCTCAGGGCTCACCTGAGTCAGCCCTACTATAAGCTTTATCAAAGAGGAAAGTCTTAAGCCTACTCTTAAATGTGAGGAGGGGGTCCGCCTCCCGTACACAAACTGGGATCTGGTTCCACAGGAGAGAAGCTTGATAGCTGAAGGCTCTGGCTCCCATTCTACTTTCAGAGACTCTAGGAACCACAAGGAACCCTGCATTCTGGGAGCGCAGTGCTCTAGTGGGGTAATAGGGTACTATGAGCTCTTAAGATATGATGGTGCCTGACCATTTAGGGCTTTGGTGAGGAGAAGGATTTTAAATTCTATTCTGGATTTTACAGGGAGCCAGTGTAGAGAAGCTAATATTGGAGAAATATGATCTCTTTTCCTGGTTCTTGTCAGTAAACGTGCCGCAGCATTCTGGATCAGCTGGAGAGTCTTAAGGGACTTGTTGGGGCAGCCTGATAGTAGAGAGTTGCAATAGTCCAGCCTAGACGTAACAAATGCATGGACTAGTTTTTCTGCATCTGTTTGAGACAGGATGTGCCTGATTTTTGCAATGTTACGTAAATGAAAAAAGGCAGTTCTTGAAGTTTGTTTTATGTGGGAGTTAAAGGACTCTTTAGCAGCCACCAAAGATTGGACGTCTCTTAATCTTCTCCTCCTAAACCCTGACAAAACAGAAATTATTTTAATTGGACCTGATAACTTTGCCACTGCAGCTGATCAGTTTATTGGTCCATTTAAGTCAAATATCAAATCTACTGCTAAGAATCCTGGTATCATCTTTGACCAGGATATGACTTTTGACCATCATGTTACTAAACTTGTCCAGTCCGGATTTCTTCAGCTAAGAAATCTTATCTTCTAAGGATCTTGAACTGTTAATTCATACTTTCATTTTCCCCCTGTTTAGACTATTGTAATCTCCTCTACACGCCTCAGTCAAGCTGCTTTAAATCGCTTACAACTGGTTCAAAATGCAGCTGCCAGACTATGAACCAGATTCCCACATTAGCCCTGTTCTTGGATCCCTCCACTGGTTTCCTGTAAAATTCAGAATAAACTACAAGATCCTGTTGATCACATATAAGTCACTACACAACCTCGCCCCAGATACATTTCAGATCTCCTCGTTCCTCACTTCACTTCCCGGCCGCTCCGATCTTCAGATCTTGGCCTTTTATCCATCCCTCGCACTGCAAAACAAAAGGTGATCGAGCCTTTGCAGTCTGAGCCCCGACCCTCTGGAATCATCTTCCCCAGTTGGTCAGATTCGCTGAATCTTTGCACAGTTTTAAGCGGCTTCTAAAAACCATCTTTATAGTCAAGACTTTTTATAAATCTCCCTTTTTTGTGTTCTTTTATTGCAATTTATTTTTCCTTTATGTATTTATTCATTTTGATTTTTCATGTGTGTGTGAAGCACTTTGTAACTATGTGTTTTAAAAAGTGCTATATAAATAAAGCTTTACTTACTTCATTTTGGGGAAATGTCTGTTTAGTTTGATTTCGTTTACCAGC
>VMKM01004469.1:0-15000 GCA_008360985.2 Macquaria ambigua | reverse complement strand
GGAACAGGAAGTCCTCCTCTCTGGAGGGGCGGGGACTCCCAGCCACGCCCTCACACGCCTGCCGTCAAAGCCGACTGGCTCACTGTCCTGTCTGTCAGGAGTCGAGGTCGCCCACTGGTCTCCAGTCAGCCGAGTCCCGCCCCCCTGGGGCACTACAGGTGAGAAGGCACTGGGGTGGGTGTGGTCAAGCCATCCCTCCAATCGCTGCACAGGAAACAGATAATATACACTAAATTCATTATGCTCCATTCACAGAGAAATTTCCACGTGGCAACTCAAACATGTTAAACTCCTTTAAAACAGCCAGTTCAGGGGGTTTGAAGGTTCATGTCTGTTGATCATTTTCCAAATCAGACCATCCAGGTTTTTGATTGATTTCCTGTTTTCCAAGTAGCCATGACTTTGGTTCATTTTAGTACACTAGAAAAACCCAATGCAGTAAATATTTAGTTGCCCATCATCATCGTAGAGGAGTGAGAAATGTGCTTTTAATGTGCTTTTTGCATAAACAATAAATATACAGTTGTAGAGCATCAAGTTTTGCGATACAACTGTACTTTTATTGCCATTTGTCTACACAATAATGTATGTAGAACTTGTGATCACATGATTTGAGTCCCCTGTATCACACCTGCATATTAAACAAAACACAGCGCTCTCTGTCTTCCACTTGCAGACGTGCAGAACACGTGAGAAACACTTTCATCACTCTTCAACCTGCAGACAATGTTTAAGTAAGAAGTTTTAAGTTTGCCCGGAGCTTAATTTGTTGGTGTGCAGCAAGCCCCTTCTTCATTTTTGATTCAAGTTAGTTCTCAGATGTCTGAGCATCCTTGAATGTGCCACTAAGGACAGTTTAGACAACGGTTCCTCCAAGAAACTACATTAAAAACCAACAGAAAAATAAGTCCATGCAGGATGATGTTTATAGAAATCAACTGACACCACTGACTGATACAGTGATGTATATAGTGTGCATGTAGTTAATGAGCTAAAACGTGCCATGAGGAGGAGTTGTAATGCAGGACCAGTTGGGCTCTGTGCTGTATTTTCAAAGAAGTGCGAGTACACAAAAACCTCTGCATGCACGTCTTCTTGAGCTGCATTCAGAATTCATGCAGCGTGCGAGCACCCAGAGACGAGGTCAAAGAAGTTGTGCAACCACATGGAGTCCTCTGGGCAGACAGCGCCGGGCCGGGCCGGGCCGAGCCCGCGGGCAGGGCGTGCTGACATCACACCTTTACGAGTCCAATAATAATAAGTGAAAAAAGAGAGAAGGAAATGCATGAAGATGACACGAGTGTACGCACACTT
The DNA here is from genome assembly GCA_008360985.2 of Macquaria ambigua. Classification (NCBI taxonomy): domain Eukaryota; kingdom Metazoa; phylum Chordata; class Actinopteri; order Centrarchiformes; family Percichthyidae; genus Macquaria; species Macquaria ambigua. The sequence goes on along the minus strand of VMKM01004469.1, from coordinate 13,686 downwards.
TAATGTCTTTGTTGGGATGCTGCAGCTGTAATCAGATGCTAATTCAGTTCTACGTGCGTCTCTTCTGCTGTTGGGCTTCGGGGTTCACTCACAGAGCAACAGTGTGTGAAACAGACTGAAATACAGAGAGAGGGGGGAGCTGCAGGCTAGCAGAGGGGGATGCTCAAATAATTTCAATTTCTGTCCTCGTCTCTGTTTCCCCCTCCAATTCAACGACGCCCGTCTTGTTCCTCCTCCATTTTCATCTCTTTATTTCTGTTTCTCTGTTTCCCTCTGCCTCTCTCTCTCTCTCTCTCTCTCTCTCTCGTACAGCTGCTGACACACTCCCGTTTTCTCCGCTCCTGTGTCTCGCCAAAATAAAAGCTAAAAAAGGAAACTGATGCACCCGGCAACATATAGGAGGTGCCGCATCCTGCAGGCGACATCAATAAATCAGCAGAAGAGGAGGTGAACTGTTGTAACCAGCTCATAAAGCCAATGCCCAACGACATTTTTAGATAGCTGGTGTATCGGAACATCAATGGGGTGTGTGTGTGTGTGTGTGTGTGTGTGTGTGTGTGTGTGTGTGTGTGGGGGGGGATAGAGACAGACAGACAGACAGACAGACAGACAGACGAAGCCTCTGGGCCACGTAGCATCTGGGTCAGAGCAGAACAACAGAAAGGAGAGAGTGTGCGATGAATGAAAGAGAAGAAAACACCACATGGTTTGGTTCAGATTCAGGTCTCGTGTGGCGTCTCTTTAGTCCTGATAGACACATCAGCTGTTTGGACGTTACATTAAAATAAAGTGAGTCATTTCAGCACCTCTCACTGATCTGTAAACTTAAACAAGAGGACAGCAGCAAAAGTTAAGAGTCAAAATCGAAAAGACAGTCACCAATATAGCTACATATAAAACGTTCCACTGTTCCAACTGGTTTGTGCTAATTAAATTGACAGTTTAGTTTGGGAATATGCCCCAACAGAGGCACAACATCAGCTGACAGGACGAGGGTGTTAACTAGACCTGATCTTGAGGCCTGGTCTGGAAGACTGACTCTGTGTCGTGGTTTGTGTTTATGCATTTCATATTACTGTGTTCAATCTGGGGTCAGGTAATATTCTACCTCTGGAAAACGCTGTTCAGAGAGTCGGAGGATTTGGGGTTAACAGGGTTAATCATTTAAGGTTAAGGCTGCTACGTTGGTTAAACTCACCCACAGTTAAACTAACTGACGGTTAAACCAAAGATACTCATCGTGTTAACCAAAGGAAGTTTGGAAAAACAGATGAGGATGAGGGTCTTAGTTTTTTTCTTGATGGTTCCTACAGTATAAACATGATGTTGTATTCTGTGTTCCAACATTGAGGATAATTGTCCATTCATGTCTCATACTGGGACACCTGAGAGATCGTTATGACTCACCTGTTTATTTCATTTTAATTTAGGCCAAGAAAAATAAAATGCAACACCCCATTTTTCGCTTTTCTTGTTCCAATAATGCTGATGTTTGTTGTCTGATCAGAACAACCAAGAAGGCTGTCGTCACTCACCAAATCTGCTTCCTGGTTGTCATTGCTGATGTCAGACTGAGAGCCGAGGGAGCTGAGGTAGCTCCGCCTCTTCACACCATCTCTGTGACACAGACCTACACACACACACACACACACACACACACAAATACAAATCTATCATCCTTTAAAAACAACTTATATTCAATATAGCAGATACACAAAAGGTGTAAATCTTGTGCAACAAGAATAAAATTTAAAATATTGTTCAGCAGTCTTTCACTCTTTTATCCCAACATGCACACAAGTTTGGAAAAAGTCTAAAGTTGCCTGCAGCCCTCAATCGCTGTCTGGAGGTAAAAGTGATGCTGGTGGCAGGTCTGTCAGCACAAAGACGGCGGGACACAAACACAACACGGTAAATTAGATTTGGTTTGGAGTCAGACTGTCAGCTGGTAAATGTGGCGTTGGATCTGCAGCTCCTGAGAAACAACAGTGAACCAGAAGCTTTTATTCTGGCCAATAAAAAGATGACAAGAGACGTCACTTCCTACCTGCGCTGGCACTGAAATACGACGAGTCTGCATCGTCGCGGGAGACCGAACGTCCGATATCGACTGAGGGGTCCCACTCCAGCCCCAGGTGCTCATGGGTAGGCGAGGACGGGGAGGGAGGAGGAGGAGGGAGGTGAAGGAGTGAGGTTGGGTCTGAGGAGAAGGCTAAGGTGGGGTTAGCTGATTGGCTGAAATCTAGAGAAAAGATGGAGAAACAGTTTGGTTGATTATTGAATAGATCTTTACTTGTGATTGATCTAATATCTGTAATTTAATGTTTATCATGTTGGTTTACCTTTAGGGTGGTTGGACATTGCAGGGAGGTCCAGGTTGGCTTTATCAAGCACTCCCTCCTCCTCTAATAGACTCTCTGAAGGACAACCAGAGTCTGTAGCCCGAGACAGAATCCAGTCATCCTCAAACACCTGGAGGAGGAGGAGGAGGAGGAGGAGGGATGGAAGAAAAGGCAGTTGTTAATGAATGTATGTTTGAAATACAATGCAAAGAGGAAAGTTAGAGCAGTTTATGGAAAGAAACAAACTGACACACAGTGATGGAGGAAGTATTTTATTAAGTAAAAGTAGTAATACCACAATGTCAAAATACTTCACTACAAGTAAAAGTCCTACATTCAAACATTTACTTAAGTAAAAGGACAGAATTGGCAAAATGTACTTTAAGTATCAAAGGTAAAAGTACTCATTACGCAGAAACATTTCCCGTTAGTGTTAAATTAGTATATTTTATGTAGTATATTTTTATATTTATGTGTAAGCAGCCTTTTAATGCTGCAGCAGGTCGAGCATGAGCTCATTTTAATGACTTTATACTGTCGCTGTGTCATATTTTATAAGATCATCATATTTTGTAAGTAAAATCTTAATATGCAACTATGACGGTCAGATAAATGTAGTGGAGTATAAAGTGCAATATTTCCCTCTGAAATATACTGAAGTGGAAGTATTAAGTAGCATAACTGGGACCTTAGAGGAGTACTAAATGTTCTGTCCTGTTACTTTCCACCACTGCTGACATAAAGAATATACTTTAAACATGTTTGAAGCTTTATACTATATATTTTATATAAAGCTAAAGCACCAGTTTGTTTATTTCTTTGTGCATCGATATCATCATGATAAAGTAATTTGTGCAGCAGGGGAGGAAAGAAGCCGAGGTGCTTATACAAAAAGTCCTCCCCAACACAATCTCAGATTCAATTAAATGTAATCATGAAGATTAGCCACTGACGAGCACAGCGTTTGTGTTTTAAACAACTAGCTGATTCAATATTTAGAAACACTACGAGTGGAGAAATGTTGTTAAAGGAGCACGCCACCTATTTGATACGTAAAGCTCCGTTTACTCGTCATGGAGAGGACTGACTGTTAGGCTTGAGACTTTGTAAACTGGAGGCATGGGTTTGGAAAGATGAAGGCAGCAACAGTTTAAGGAAAGATGCTTTTGAGAAGCAAGTCAGGATATCTCAGCCTCTGCTGCTTTGATTTTGACCTTTTTTAAAAAGCCCTCTACCTTTATGGAAGTGCAGTACTAGATCACAGGGGTACACCTGTGAGACTAAACAGTAAATCCAGAATATCTTTTACTTGGTACTTCTAGATATTCTGTGACCTGGATGACTGTAAATCTTTATATCAGAATCAGAAATACTTTATTGATCCCCGGAGGGACATTGGTCATGTTACAGTTGCTCCCATTCTAGAATAGAAATATACATAAACATAGAGAAATTATAATAGACAATAAGAAGAAGTATGTAAAAATATGTGCATCATACTACAATATAAGAGTGTAAATAATAATAAAGCTGAGAAATAGGATCTATAAATGTGTTAAAATGTTTCCTTCTTCCTTGTGTGTATTTACGAGGCTGTAGATTTGAATTTATTTATAAATCTGCTTCTATCTCACAAACAGGTCTTTGTGTGTACTCATTGGCATCCTCATGTATATTTACATCTGTTTGTATTCACTGCCATTCATTTACAGTGTGTGTGTGTGTGTGTGTGTGTGTGTGTGTGTACCAGTCTCATGCTCAGCAGCCGGGTGTGTGTTCGTGCGATGTTGCTGTAGACGAGGCTGCAGCGCTGCAGCAGCTCCAGCAGCCGGCTCTCTACGTGCTGAGCATCAGTCGGTTGGCTGCGCTGGATCAACGCCTCGCCGCGCCGCAGCAGGGCGTTCACACGGCCCGAGTTCACGCACACACACTGCTGGAAGGACTGGAAGGACACACACATTAAAAATACACACACACACACACACACACACACACACACACACACACAGGAGGTAGGAAAAGATGCATTTAGTTATATACTGTAACACACACACACACACACACACACACACACACACACACACACCTGGAGTCGTCTCAGCTTTTCGCAGGTGTTTCCTGTCAGGTGATCCACCTCAGTCAGACGGATGTCCAGGTCAGCCAACCAGAGAGCAAGCTCCTCCCTCTCTGCCTCAAACCCCTCCCACTCTGAGACGAAGAGCTGAGAGAGAGAGAGACAGAGATTCTTCATCCTCAAATTGTTCAGAAGTGATGAACTGAAAAGCTTCCTGCTATAAAATAAACGAGACGTTATTAAAAGAGTGATAGAAGTTTTGGTATTATCATCATCATCATCATCATCATCATCATCAGGGGGAACGCTGACCTTCAGGTGTCCTGTGATGGATTCCAGTTTGGCGTTCACGTCGTCCCATCGCTGCCCGCACTCCCTCGCCGCCGCCAGCAGTCGAGCCTGCATGGCGCCCTGAAACAGCCGGGCCAGCGTTCGATTCCTCCGGGTCAGACCGTCCAGCTGGACGAGGCGAGATCCCGCCTCGCACCGCAGCCGCTGAGCACGCGAACAGAAAGCACGTTCAACAAAGACATGAACGCACAACACGGTACTGTGTTTACCCGCAGCTACAGGAAGGAACTTCACTACCCATAAACCCTGTGTTGAAGTCAAACAGGTCATCGTTTCCTCTTTCATGCAGTGCTATTCTTTCCAAGTGCAAAAAGTTAAAACCATCTGAGCTCTTTCTGAAGGTGTACAGCCTCGACGATGAAGGTCGAGGGCAGTTTGTCTCTTATTTCCTTCTTACAGTTCCTCAAACTGAGCTGCTTCTTTGTGCTGCGCAGATACCGAGTCCTGATATCCACTACTGGTACGACTCAAACCTCAGACAAACTTTAATCACTGCACAAAAACAATATGTGGTGTAAAAAAAATGCCAATAAAAGAACAAAAATTTGTGATGCAAAGCAGAGATGCTGCCTGATTCCAGCTTTATTCAGCATGTCAATCAGGCAAAAGATTTTAAAGAATGTATTATTCAACATTTAACAACTGAGAGCTGACAATTATTAATCAAGGTGATGCATTCATATTGTTTGTTTTATTGGACCAACAGTCCAAACCCCCCAAATATTCAGTTTACTATCATATTTGACAAATAAATGCATCTAATCCTCAGATCTGAGAAGCTGGGACGACCAAATGTTTGAAAAATGACTAAATCGAACAATCACTTATCAGAATAGTTGCTGATAAGTTCTGTCAGTCTGGTTTCACTTTATCCAGAATTAAATTCTTGCATTATGCAGATGACTTGGTGCTGTTATTTGCTATTAAACATATTTTCAGTAGAGCCTGAAGCTGCTGCAGTAAAATCTAAATGATAAGATATACCATAAACATGTTAAATGATCATTTTTTAAGATTATTTTTCTGGGCATTTTACGCCTTTATTTGACAGTGATGGTGGAGAGAGACAGCAAATGCGGGGAATGACATGCAGCAAACAGTCCGACCAGCCGGGAATCGAACCGGCGACTCGCTGCTCAGAGCATTTGACCTTTACTTCACATTTTCAATTATTTAGGCCTCAAAAATCAGCAACACATGAAAATTCAACCATTCAGTTATTTAACTGAGAGGCTTCCTGTGCTGAAACAACCACACTATGGGGACTTTGACCTTCAGTCACCTTCCTTACATTTATTTATGATAAATCTGGCTTGGTCCTGTTTACAGATTATTCTCCTCCACTGGAGCAACAGAAAGCGACTGAACAGCTCCACCCGTTTCTGTCCCGACAGCTGCTTCACTGTGTCGGAGCTGCAGAGGAGGATCGGTGTGGATCAGATTTCCCAGCAGTGACCGACCTGACAGCAGAGTTTCATTTGGACAAACAAGGAGAATCTACAGCTTCTCAGTCAGGAGGAATGGATGCTCTGCTGCTGCTGCACACTCAGACTTTGTGATTTAAGGTGGTAAGACGACTGGATTTACACATAAATACTGCCTGCTTCTGTTTTACGACGGGCTGCTGGGAGAGTTTTACGCTCTACCTGGATTATGTCTTTGACCCGTACCTGAACTTCAGCTCTAACCCCAGTTTTTCTCTCTCTGAGGGCCTTTCAGAGAGAGAGATTTTTTCAGATTTTATAGCCACAAGACAAATACATGGATCCAAGACACACATACTTTTTGACAATGATTTACAAGACAGAGATTTAATAAATTAAAAAAATAATAATAAAATGCAGGTCAATCCAAGGTGAAACGTAAGTGGGAAAAGAGATCAGATTCTGTAAGAAATCAGTAAAATAAAAAAGCACTAAATTGGAAGTTTTTACATGTTATTTAAAGTTAAAAGACTCCATATTTCCTTTCATGAGAAATGCATTTTCATTTTAATCCCTTTAATGTTCAAAGTTCAAATATGAACTCATTCTCAATTTATGTGTTAATTCATCCACGGGAGCAATAATCTCAAAATTTTGTTCCTCACCTCAAACTTCCTCACTTCTTCCTTGGCAATGACATACGTAACGTGGGCGGGGTTAGGGGAGCTGACAGCCTGCTCAGCCAATCGCAGCCAGGCGTCCAGGTGGGTGTGTTCTTTCATAAACTGGTGCCAGAGGACCCACCTCCTCTCCAATCTGGAAAGACAGAGAAAGTCAAACAGCTACGCTCCAAATCTGCAGAAACAGAAGTGAACATGGAGGTTTGAAATGTCCTTGTTGCACTTCTGCAGATGGTCAACAGAGCGCTGCAGGGGTGATGAGGTGTTTCTGTAGTCCAACCAGGAAGTTAGCGTCGCCCTGGTTCCCTCCACAAACAGCCAATGGGATTCTTCCATTGGATTTTGGATTATTGCAGAAAACTAAAGTTTATGATTCTTACACGTTTTGTTCAGCAAGATAATCTTCACACATGAACTCCACTTTATGATGTTTGAAGCGTAAAGTCAATCTGCAGAAGTGAAAAGCTAACGTTAGGCTATAAACCAGCTACACCACGGTCACATGACTTCAGCGTCTCCACCACTGAGCTTCCAGCGCTGACCTCTTCTACAAAAGCCTTTGGGAAAGTTTGAGTTAGAACAGTTTGCAGTATAAACCCAACGAGGCTGTAAAGGCGGACAAGTGAGTAGATGAGTTTCTGTGTTCGGCGTGATGACGTTTAATGTCCCCGACAACCTCTGTAGTCTCATTTAGACACTTGTTAGCAACCGCCTTTTTTAAGACACGTGAAAGCTTCAAAACTCACCAGTGGCATCGAACCAAAAACCCATTCAAGAAACCCACTGACTTCCAGACGAGGGAACAGGAAGAGCTAACATGCTAACATGCTAACTCACTTCAGGGTTTTAGGACTCGTTCCTATGGGACAAACAGACAGTGGCGGTGAGTCTCTGCACTGTATCCAGCTCTATAGAGCGCCAAAGTGAACCCAGATCTACCAGGTTCTGTTCCAGAAGTAAGAAACCCTAATTTACAATAATACTTTTACACAGACATTTATTATGTGAACACAAATTATTTAAAACTTGCTGTCCAACATGCGGTTCACTCTATTTGTCTAGACGGGAATGTCAGTTGTTTGTTTTCCTTTTGTTTTTAATTCTGTAATATAATTTATTCAATATTTCTGTTTCTAGAGATCTTTACCAGACACACAAACATCACCAGCTTCACTGAGGAGGCGAGTCAAGTGTCTTCGGTTAGTCCAGACATGTCTGCTGGAGGACAAGTAGGACTGAAAGGTGCAGACATTACAGAGATTACAGTCATGCTCTGTCTGCTGCAGAGATTTTCATGGGAGCTGTAGCTTTTTTGCAGGTCTATGCTATCAAATTATATGTTTTTCACTTTCTTAAAATCATAAAGGGTTTTAATTCTAATACCAAGTGCTGTAGTAGATACTCATTTACATTAGAATATGGATAGTAAACCCCTTCAGACCAGTGGACGAAATGCTCAGAGAGTTAAGAAGCTAGTGCAACAGAGGCGAGACAGGAAGTGATGTCAGGACTTAAGCTCTCTATTGTTCCTGGAATTTGTCCCAGTGGACAATTGCAGTACTGCAACAAAAACTCCCCTAAAGCATTTTCCCCAAGAACCGCCATTATAGAAGAGACATCTGTAAAACTGTTGACAGGACGCCTCCAGCTGCAAACAAGGTCAATTATTACCGTTTGGTTTATGAATTTAATATCTGTCAAACCCTTGGAGTCCAGTATCAAGTTCTCATGGTACATCCATGGAGGACACTCACTGTCCGCATCCCTGCAGGTCTCCATCTTGGCTCCAGCTGCCGTCCACTTGCTGCGTGTCCTCCTCATTCAGCTCCAGTGGAGACGTGGTGGGAAGACAAGGAGACTCGGACATCTGATCCAGGAACAGCTCCATGTCCCTCACTTCCTCTGCAGGCACAGCGTCATGTCTTTCAGTGGCGGGGATGGCTTCACCACGGCGTTCAGATGGGGGCGGCTCTGGTGGGAATCCAGGCATCCTGACATCACGTGACCTTTACCTGTTGAGAAACAAGGTGGAGAGGATAAATTAGACTTTTTAAAAAGTAGAACTAATACTCCCCATCCCTCAAAAGAAAAATCTATAATCACACTTTTGTTAAACTTTCCGTCCTATTTCAAGGACAAGTGATGAGCACAGACGGGAATCAAACGCTGAGGAAGGATACGTCAGTTTCTCTCTGACTCTTTGAAATAGGACAGCCTTGTCGACTTGTTATGATGTTAGGGTTGCCCCGTGATTTTAATAAATGAATACTGACCCTGAAATATATCACTCTTCCTGGGGAAACCAGGATTTCTTCCCAGAAATTCCCCTTAAAGACACGATTCTAACACAGTTCCAGCTGCTCTGTTTTCCAGCAGTTTTAACAGATCTGAGTGGAGCATCTGACCATCTTTACAGTGGGCTGTAGTAGGTCATTACAGCATGCAGGAAAATCTGGTGCTAAGCAGCCATTTTGTCGTGTTTTTTGGCAGTTTGGATCATTGTTCTTGGATGTTTAGTTGCAACATCCAGGTGATCTTCTGCACTCGATCTGCTCTCTGATTTGAGGGATGGACGTCTGCATGTCTCACTGAACTGCCTGCATTTTCAGATTTCACTCTCCGCTTTGTTCACACTTATTCTCCAAAACATTGTGCCACTCAGCAGAACTCATGCTGAAAAGTCACAGAAAGAAACAGACAAAGGTGATCCAGTTATATCACCATTGTTTTAAGGTCAGGCTTTAGTATTTAGTTTAGATGTCGAGGCCGACTGTCATTCTCTGCACAAAGTTCTCAATATACAGGAGGTCCTTCAGTGCTTCAGGGTACACTATAAAGAAACAATAGTAAAATTGACTAACTGATAAAATTATTAATGAGGTGTCTTTGTTTCAGTAAACATGATTTTACGTGAACACACACACATGCTAAAGACTCCAGGTTCTGGCTGGTGTTTTTTCACAGATTTTGGCGAGAATGTTTCCGGGAAATATACCGTGATCTACGTTCCAGGTGCTGAACCCCAGAGGACGAACCAGGAGGTCGACATTAGCCGACTTAAAAACATTGTTGGAGTCTTCGCTCCGGAGGAGGGAAGCAAAGAAAAGCAAACAGATCCTAAATCCTCCGAGCAAAGAGACAGACCGACCACACACCCCCACCCCCACACACACTCTGAGGTGGAGCAGAACTGAATGACTGGAGAGAGAGACAGATTTATGTGTATGAAAAGAAGGACTAATTTAAGTCGCACCTTTCATTTAGTCTGAACTCACAGTCTGTGTGTAATTACCTCTGATTTACAGACGCAGCAGCTGGTCAGGTCCTGGTGGGATGGACACCTGAGCTGCAGTCCAACAGTCAAATAGATTACATCCTCTGTCTTCTCCTGAACACTTTTCCTCGATGGAAAACGTCATGAGGTCGAGGACAGATGTGAAGGAGAATTCATGAGGACTCAGGAAAAGACAGAATCCCACTGCACTCACACTAGGCTACGTAATTATACGACGGCGGATGTTACTGACGTGGGTCTGCCGTGGTTGCTTTTACCGACATTATCTTCTTTCCTTTGCTAAAGGATGGTCCAGTGTACCCTATGCTAAAGGAGATAAGAAAGGAAGCACTGAAGCACCTTTCCTTAGCTCTCATCACAGCTGCCACTTAAACACTTCCGGGTCATTTCACTCAGTCAGTCTTCCTCAGCAAAAAAGACTATTCGACTCCCTCTTTGAACTGGCTAAACTGGCATGTCTTTGGTCCTCTGTCCAAACTAAGCTGGCTTTTTTATTTCCACCCAAAAATAAAGCTTTTGGAAAACAAAGTGGATAAATCTGGGATAAACGCAGGCGTTTTGGTGCGACCGGGAAAACTCAACAGTGTCATAATCCTGACCGGCAGCTGTGTGTCTTTGTAATAACTCATTTTAAATATCATTAATAGCCAATCACACAGTAACACTCTTGTCATTAACATGTATTTATGTACATTTTTACAGATTAAAATGGTATAGTAAAAACAGTGTTTTGAGGGGACAGAAAGGTGTAACCAGCTGACTGTCTGTCCGACTGCTGAACACGTGTTGGCTCGTTGTTTGCAGACTGAAAGAGGACAAAGAAGAAGATATTTAGCTATTTTCTTGTTGTTCAAAAACGATGCGAGAACACAAAGTGTTTTCATTATCAGCCCGCCTCGCGTCAATGTGGTCTGAGAAGAAATGATCCACAGACCACAGTTCAGCCCCACTTGAGAAAAACTATTACTCATAAAAAATAGCATACATGAATCTGTGCTTATTCAAGCATCATTACAGAAACTCAAAGGAAATGAAAAAGAGATTGAATTAAATGACGTAACAGCTTCTAGTAGGAGCTCTGAGCGGAGCAGGTGGATATAACTATACAGTATATTCTGTTTACTGGTGAACAACAAACAGAGCAGACTTCAATTTTTGGTTTTGATGAGAAAATTTCAAATGGATGGAGATTATAAAATGTAAATTCTCAGAAAATATACTTCATTTCCATTTTCTTTCTTTATTCGGGACCGGGTCGGAGTGGCAGCAGGCTGAACAAGACGTCCCTCTTTCCAGCAACGTTTTCCAGCTCCTCCTGGGGGATCCTGAGGCCTTCCCAGGCCAGACGAGATATATAATCTCTCCAGCGTGTTCTGGGTTCCTACCAGTTGAACGTGCACAAAAACCTCCAAAAAAGGAAGGCGCCCAGGAGGATCCTGATCAGATGCAGCAGCTCTACTCCGAGCTCCCTCGTGATGTCTGAGCTCCTCACCCTCTTCTCTAAGGCTGAGGCCAAACAAAACTAATTTCGGCTGCTTGTATCCTCATTCTGTCGGTCACTCCCCAAAGCTCATGACCACAGGTGAGGGTTGGAACGTAGATCGACTGGTAAAGCTTTGCCCTCCAGCTCAGCTCCCTCTGAACCATGACGGACCGGTACAACACCCACATTATTGCTAAATCCTTCGAGTCGAGCAGCAGCAGCAGCGTATTTTAAGCTGCGAAGGTGAATGAATGCAGAGGAAACACTGACCAGAGAGAAGCCAGTTTGAGACCTCAACAATCTGAAGTCTCACTGGAGGACTGAGGTTAATGCAGACAAATCAACCTGTAAATGTCTCATGAAAAGAGAGCAGCAGTTATCCTGCAGTGATTTCACAGTTCAGTGAACCTCAAGTCCAACTTCAGGTTTAATGAACACAAAACCTCCCATCGTCTCCGTGTTGAGTTTTATAAAATAAGACAGAAACTGTGTTCAGTTCTGAAGAAGCTTTTACTTATTTTCTTTATGTATTTTTGGGTGTGTGTGTGTTTTTTGCCTGCTGTCTTTGAACCTTCAGCCCTTTAGTTGACATCTGGATCATAAGTAAACACACTGATACTGAAACATATTGAACCTTGATCATAATTTACTGTCGTATCAATCAACTGCTTCGCCTTTAGTTTAATAGTTAACCAATTTTGGGGGAGGAAGGGCTCCACAACAAGCAGACAGACACACAGCGCTGACATATAATCACCTTATAAAGTTGTTAAAGTTAATGTGTTAGCAACTTCCATGTTTCCTTCCCTACATCCTTCCCTTCTTCCCTCCTCCCTTTGTCCATCTTCCATTCTGTATTTCCTTAACAAAATGTTCAGATTTCTTTCCTTCCTCATTTTCTTCTTCCTTCCTCTTTGTTCGGATCAAAAACACTTCAACTCAGTCACTGTGTGTGTGTGTGTGTGTGTGTGTGTGTGTGTGTGTGTGTGTGTGTGTGTGTGTGTGTGTGTGTGTGTGTGTGTGTGTGTGTGTCCGTCCATCTGAGAACTTCCAGCCTCCCTGACCATAAATCAAGCGCTTCCTCCGCTCCACAGGAGGCTGATCAGGCCAAGGCCTCATCCTCCAAACTCCCACCTGGGGACCTGTGTGTGTGTGTGTGTGTGTGTGTGTGTGTGTGTGTGTGTGTGTGTGTGTGTGGTGTAATAGAGTTATGAGGCCAAGGCTTCAGCCCTGCATCACTGAGAGGCCACATAGATCCTACTCAGCCTGTCTGCATCAGAGTGTGTGTGTGTGTGTGTGTGTGTGTGTGTGTGTGTGTGTGTGTGTGTGAGTGTGTGTGTGAGAGAGACTCTTCAGTCTATATCATGTCAGTCCCCATATGATCACCGTTAGGTCGATCACTGTCATGATCAATGTTTTGATTAATGTCTGTCTGGACTCCTTCAAAGGTTTTCGGGTTAACATCACCATCAGGATCAGGATCATGTTAGGGTTTAGGTTGGGATGGGGGGGGGTGTCCTCACAAGTATAGACGTACAAATGTGTGTAGCCAAAAATGTCTTCAAAAAATTCTGTTTACGTGTTGCCATGTTTTTATCAACATAATGAGGAAATATTCACGATTCTTCTTACAAACCGATCAATGACAACGTGTTTCGTATTACATATATATGATAACGCTCTGCCCGCCGGCAATAGAAGAAGAAGAAGAAGAAGAAGAAGAAGAAACACATCACTGGTCCTGTGCTTTGAACTCCCACCTTGGCTGGAACAAAGAGTGAACTAAATCCAAGCAGCAATTACGTTTAATACAAAATGTGTTACTCAATAAAAGCTCCTTCCACACACACACACACACACACACACACACACACACACACACACACTTCTCTTTCCTGTTCTGCCCAACAACAAAGTACCCCCCCCCCCCGGCTTCCACAATGTAAAGATATGAAGAACAACAGACAGACAGACAGACACACAGACAGGTTCAGTACATTTACCACCTCAGTCTCGAGAGAACAAACATTAATATGA
>VMKM01004468.1:2500-16562 GCA_008360985.2 Macquaria ambigua | reverse complement strand
TTCGTTCTCTTGTGCTCCTTTCTGTTCAGATTCTTCTCTCTCTTCTCTCCTCGTTTTGTTCTTGTTCTCTCGTTCTTTTCTTGTTCTCTCATTCTTCTCTTGTTCTCTTCTTGTTCTTCTCTTGTTCTCTTCTTGTTCTTCTCTTGTTCTCTCATTCTTCTCTTGTTCTCTCGTTCTTTTCTTGTTCTCTCGTTCTTCTCTTGTTCTCTTCTTGTTCTTCTCTTGTTCTCTTCTTGTTCTTCTCTTGTTCTCTCATTCTTCTCTTGTTCTCTCGTTCTTTTCTTGTTCTCTAGTTCTTCTCTTGTTCTTTTCTTGTTCTCTCGTTCTTCTCTTGTTCTCTTGTTCTTCTCTTGTTCTCTCGTTCTTTTCTTGTTCTCTCATTCTTCTCTTGTTCTCTTGTTCTTCTCTTGTTCTCTCATTCTTCTCTTGTTCTCTCGTTCTTTTCTTGTTCTCTCATTCTTCTCTTGTTCTCTTGTTCTTCTCTTGTTCCATGGATTCCAACAATACGTTTCTCTCGTTCTTTCTCTTGTTTCTCTTGGATTTCTTTTTCATTCTCTCCATTCCTTTCCTCTTGTTCTCTCGTTCTTTTCTTGTTCTCTCATTCTTCTCTTGTTCTCTTCTTGTTCTTCTCTTGTTCTCTTCTTGTTCTTCTCTTGTTCTCTCGTTCTTTTCTTGTTCTCTCATTCTTCTCTTGTTCTCTTCTTGTTCTTCTCTTGTTCTCTTCTTGTTCTTCTCTTGTTCTCTCGTTCTTTTCTTGTTCTCTCATTCTTCTCTTGTTCTCTTCTTGTTCTTCTCTTGTTCTCTTCTTGTTCTTCTCTTGTTCTCTTCTTGTTCTTCTCTTGTTCCTCTTCTTGTTCTTCTCTTGTTCTCTCGTTCTTTTCTTGTTCTCTCTTTCTTCTCTTGTTCTCTTGTTCTTCTCTTGTTCTCTCGTTCTTTTCTTGTTCTCTCGTTCTTCTCTTGTTCTCTCGTTCTTTTCTTGTTCTCTCATTCTTCTCTTGTTCTCTCGTTCTTTTCTTGTTCTCTCGTTCTTCTCTTGTTCTCTTCTTGTTCTTCTCTTGTTCTCTTCTTGTTCTTTTCTTGTTCTCTCATTCTTCTCTTGTTCTGATCTTGTTCTTCTCTTGTTCTCTCATTCTTCTCTTGTTCTCTTGTTCTTCTCTTGTTCTCTCATTCTTCTCTTGTTCTCTCGTTCTTCTCTTGTTCTCTCGTTCTTTTCTTGTTCTTGCTTCCTCTCTCGTGTTCTCTCCTCTGTTCTCTAACGTTCTCCTCCTCTCTCTGCAGGTCAGCTGATTTCTGACGACGTCTCTGAGATTTTCACCCGCTTTGACAAAAAGTACATCACCCCGTACGGAAACACGCTCTCCACCAAGTCAGCCAGCGCTCAGTACGACGACAGTTACCTAGGTAACCACACACACAGTGCTCTGCCTGTGACACAACGCTGACATCACTGCTTTGTGCAAGATTTGATTGGCTGTATTGAAATAAGGATCCATCTGCGGCGCTCTGTTGCATTAATGCAACACTAGGCGGCTCCATCATGAAACCAAAACAATCAAACATCAGTTTCTCCTTTTGCTTTCAGACTTTTTCTCAGAGGAGAAAACAGGAAGTGATTCCCAGAGCAGATGTGTTGCTGTAGCTGACAAAATAAAAGCCATTTAATGAAACTTTTAGCACAATGATTTGTACAGATCACCTCCTCTAGTTATGTCTGAGCCACTGTTAATGTTGTCAGCTTTATCTTTTTAAACACAAACTTATGTTTATCGTTACTGAACTTTGTGCAACACGCAGTCGTCGTTCCCATAGCAACACAGTTACTGAGCGAGTGTGTCTGTGTTGTGCAGGATACTCTGTGACCGTCGGAGACTTCAACAATGATGGAAAGGAAGGTAAGAACGCTGCCTCCTCCTCCTCTGCACACAACACTTAGTGATTAAACTGTAGAAATGATCCCCCTGGTGATTGGCTGTTGCTGATGATGCTGATGATGATGTCACCACTCACATCACACATAAAGAAAGTTTATTTTATTCTATTTACATACAGCATTTTATTCAGATTATCAGTTCAGTTAAATGCTTCATGTACGTGCAGACAGAGATGGGTTACATGCAACGATCAGTCGATTCATTGATTAGTCGATCGACAGAAAATGAATCTGAAACTATTTTGATAATCAATTAAAAGTCATTTTTCAAGTAAAAGTGCATTTGATGGTTCCAGCTTCTCAAATGTGAAGTCAAGACATCTGGTGACATCGACATTTTCCACATTTATCTGGCATTTTATAGACCAAACGATTCATTGATTCATTGAAAAAAAATGTTTGATTGATTGCTAATGAAAATAAGTGTTAGTTGCAGTTGCAGAGTTCTGTTTCCACATCTCTTCTCACCTCCACAGATTACGTGACCGGAGTACCTCGCGGGGAGAAGGCACTGGGTTATGTAAGTGTTACACACACACACACACACACACACACACACACACACACACACACACACAGACACACACAGACAGACAGTGATATCCCGTCTCCTCAGCTGTCCTGTCAATGTTGGTCGTTGGCTGATCAGATGGTGACAGTGAGTGAAGAGAAGTGACCATGTTCTGTCACATCCACAGCAGATCTGTTAGGTTGTGTGTGTGTGTGTGTGTGTGTGTGTGTGTGTGTGTGTGTGTGTGTGTGTGTGTGTGTGTGTGTGTGTGTGTGAAGCTCAGCTGACGTCCTGTCTTGTGTTTGATGTTTCAGGTGAACATCTTCAACGGCCTCAACATGCAGTCCGTGATCAACTTCACAGGAGTGCAGGTGAGCAGATAGAAATCTGACGTCGGCACTAAAGGATCTACTTTTCTGTCTGAAGACACATGAAAGCTCAGCTGACGGAGATGCTCTGCTTTTCCAAATAAAACACTATGAGTTATATTGAGTGTTTTGAAATGGTGTCAGGAGACGAGGAGTTCTACCTTTTCGAGGTACAGAAGAGTGAGCGAACATTACAGCTGGAGAAGAAGAAGAAGAGGGAGAGAGGGAGGAGGTTTGGGGGAAGGAGTCAGGAAGAGGCGTTCATCAGCAGAGTTAATGACAGAGTTCCTCTTCAGTTTCCTGTCCGTCCTCCATAACTCGCCCTCTGAACCAGCCATCTCTCGTTTATGTTTACTGTTTCCCCTCTCCCTCTTTGAAGCTCTATCACCTCACAGCTGTCTCTATATATTCCTCCATCTTCATCATCATCGCTGTAAATGTGCCAGTGTTAGCCAAAAGGTCAGACGTTAAGTCAGCCATTAAAACAACCTTAAAAAACACAACATGGAAAGTAAGACGTGAACGATGCAGACAGTTAATATAAAACAGTGTTAAGCAGACAGACAGTTATAACATGACAACATGAAGTCACATCACAGAAGACAGACTCTGGTGCTTTTTAACCAGGTTTTTAGGTTTTAGTTTAGTTTCTCTTCCTCTCAGCCTCTCTCCGTCTCTTCTCTCTCCTCTGGTGCTCGTTCATCTCATGTTGGTCACTGAGTTTGTGTTTTGGAAAATCCTTCCTCCTGTATTTAGGGAATGTAGAAATAAACGTGACTTTTTAAACCCTCCTCTCTGTCTTGTAGATGGCTGCCTACTTTGGACACTCGGTAGCTGCTACTGATATTAATAAGGATGGGTAAGTCCGTGTCTGTCTGTCTGCTCTTCTTCCTCATCTGACTCAGTAGTTACCAGCTGACACAGATCCTCCTGCTCTCTCTCCAAGCCTCATACTTTAATAAACCTCATACTTTAATAAGCCTCATACTTTAATAAACCTCATACTTTAATAAGCCTCATACTTTAATAAACCTCATACTTTAATAAACCTCATACTTTAATAAACCTCATACTCTGATGAAGGAACAGACCAGCAGTCGGCTGCAGCAGCTGTTCATCAGTTCAATCTTCCTCTCATTCTACATAAAGTTCAGTTTTATCATCACGAAATTAAAACAGGTTGCAGCTCACTAACTAGTTGTTACTGGTGGAACTGTTGTGTAGCTAACCGAACAAAGCTAACGTTAGCATGCTAATATCTGAGCCATTGAGTGAAAGAGGTAATCTGGAGGACGGTCGACATCTCTGACCTGAAACTTGATAAATGTTGTTTTTATAAGAGTTTAAATCATATTTCACTAAAATAACACAACATCAGTAATTAGTGTCAGTTAGCTTGGCATAACCAGATGTTTCCCTCTCATTATAAACTGTATGAATCCTACTGTGAAACACTCAGATGTCTCCATGTACGCAGACAGAAATAAAGCTGTCGTGTTTGGAAGTTATGCTAGCTTGTGATGCTACAGTGACTTCCTGTTTACATAGCTGGTTGCTCCTGATTGGACGGCGCTACAGATGTTTCTACATTGAATCACTAGTTAGAAACCAGTTAGTCGTTACTGAGAACTCAGGAAGGACTTTCTGTTCAGCTGCTGCAGCACAGTCCAGACTCTCACTATTACACCTGTGCCTCCTGCAGTGAGGTAACAGGTGGTGGCTGTAATGTGTCTGTTAAAAACAGGAGAAGAAGACCACGGGTTGATGTAAACAATGCCGGTCTCAAACAATCCCAAACAAATACTTTACAGGTGTTTTATGAGGCAGGAAATACATTCAGCATGTCTGTCTGTCTGTCTGTCTGTCTGCTAGTTTGGTAGACCTGTTGGTTGGAGCTCCTCTCTTCATGGACAGAGGGTCGGATGGAAAACTGAGGGAGGTGGGACAGGTAGGAAACTCACACACACAGGTGTTCACTGCTTTTAAATGGCCGCTGTCTTGCTTCTGATGAACGCGGTCGGCACTAACCTCTGACAAATACACTGTTTCCTGCTGCTGCTGCTTCACAATAAAAGCCACCCTGTATTTGTCCAGTTGATGTCTTTTAGTGTGAAGCAGCAGCAGGAGGAAATGTTGTGTTAGCAATAGCAGCAACTTGATCCAGCTGTGATACAGCTGCAGGAGAGTGACCAGTAAACAGTGAGGCTGGTATCAACACTGGATCACACGCTGCATCACTTCCTGTCAGTCACCACTGTGTGTGGAGGCTATTAGAATCCAGCGTGGGGATGGCAGACTGACACTAACACTGAAAAGCATCCAGAGAGGATAAATACATTAAATGGCCTTTGCTGAAAAAACTACAGACCATAGATAAAATGAAAATGAAAGGATCATAACTTTAAAGCTCAATGTTCATACCAAGCCATTCTCCCCCGTATTTACTGCATCTGACAGGGTGTCTGGTGTGTGTGTGTGTGTGTGTGTGTGTGTGTGTGTGTGTGTGTGTGTGGTCTCCAGGTGTCTGTGTACCTGGGCCGTGGTGGATTTTCCTTCCAGCCTCCTCAGATGCTTACAGGGTCGGAGGTTTACGCCAGGTACGGCTCTGCCATCGCAGCGCTGGGAGACCTGAACATGGACGGATACAATGGTAAGAGAGACCACACACACACACACACACACACACACACACACAGATCATCCGGACCAGGTCCAGACCCTGACCTCGATAATTCCTTGTGTTTGATCCCGGTCTCTTTCCATCACCCCTCCAGATGTGGCCATCTCTGCTCCGTATGGAGGCCCCGAGCATCAAGGCTTGGTCTACATCCATAATGGCCGCCCTCGGGGGCCTGACCCTTCACCTTCACAGGTAAATGCCACAACCATCAGAACCAGCTGCACTGATTAGCCACGTTAGCAGCGTAGCTCCACCACTGTGCTCCAGACTGACATGTCTCAGCAGACATCAGGTGGACTGCCATGAAATGAAGGTGTTCATGTTCCTCAGAGGATGAACTCTGATTGTTCATCTAGCGCCATCATCAGGTCAACATGTTAATGTGTCCAACACTTTGGTTTATGACCAAATACCTGCAGAACTAATGACATTCCCATCAGCCTCAGCTGCACTCTGTTTACTGCTAATTAGCTAATGTTAGCATGCTAACACGCTCAACTAAGAAAACAAAATACCTGCTAAACATCAGCATGTTAGCATTGTCACTGTGAGCATGTTAGCATGCTGATGTTAGCATTCACACACTATTTATGGAGACGTCCGTAAATGTAGTTTTTACAGTCTGACTCTCAATTAGTTAATAAAACAATCTCACCACAAGGTCCATTCAGTAGCTGTTGTGAAGCTTTCACTTGTATCACATGGTCTTCCTCAGCAGGCCTCAGCATAACACACACACACACACATCAGGGAGTAAATTGGTGTAATATCCAACAGGAAGGAAGATTAGAACTACAAAAACAGCAAAACACAAATTTATTGATCACGTGTCGTGTGTTGATTCATACCTGTGTCTCGTCTCTCAGGTACTGAAGGGCAAATGGGCGTCCAGCTCCATGCCTGCTAGCTTTGGATACTCCATTACTGGAAATACTGACATAGACCAGAATGGATATCCAGGTACACACACACACACACACACACACTGTGATATATATATATACAGTATATATGTGGAGGCACAGCAGGGATCAGATGAACTGCTGTGTGTGTCTCTGTCTTTCAGATTTACTGGTGGGAGTGTTTGGAGCAGACAAAGCTGTTTTATACAGGTAATCATACTGTGTGTGTGTGTGTGTGTGTGTGTGTGTGTGTGTGTGTGTGTGTGTGTGTCGTCCCCTGCTGTGGCTGTCTGTGAGGAGTTTAATGAGCGAGGCCACCTCTGATATCAAAGAGCTGCTGTTTTCATTCACTCTTCTCCTACTGGCTTTATATCAGGACACGTTTAACCCCTTCAGTTCTTCTGCTGCTAAAGTTCAGTGTTCAGTGTAAATCTGCATGGACCTGACTGACACAGTTTGCATCAGAAAGCATGATCTAAAAGCTGAACAGTGCCTGATGTCCACAGAGACTGTTGGAGCTAAAAAAGGAAAACATATATATATATATATATATATATATATATATATATATATATATATATGAGCAGTGTGATACCCCGGTAATTGGAGCACACCCTCCGGTCCCCCTTTTTGAAGATGGGAACCACCACCCCGGTCTGCCACTAGACAGGCACTGTCCCCGACCTCCATGCTCCAAGAGGCGTGTCAGCCAAGACAGCCCAACAGTGTCCAGAGCCTTCAGCATCTCAGGGCGACTCTCATCCACACTTGGCGCCTTGCCACCAAGAAGCTCTTTGACTACCTTGGAGACTTCTGCCAGGGATATGGGTGAGTCTTCCCCCAAGTCTTCAAACTCTGCCTCCTCCACTGAGGACATGTTGGTCGGGGTCAGGAGTTCCTCAAAGTGCTCTTTCCACCGCTCGACAACATCCCCAGTCCGGGTTAGCAGCTCTCCTCCCCTGCTGAACACAGCCTGGGCCAAGCCCTGCTTTCCCTTCCTGAGTCGTCTAACGGTTTGCCAGAACTTCCTTGAGGCCAACCCAAAGTCCTTCTCCATAGCCTCCCCAAACTCCTCCCACACCCGGGTTTT
This sequence comes from Macquaria ambigua, assembly GCA_008360985.2. NCBI lineage: Eukaryota > Metazoa > Chordata > Actinopteri > Centrarchiformes > Percichthyidae > Macquaria > Macquaria ambigua. The sequence continues at coordinate 9,081 of VMKM01004468.1, read as the reverse complement.
TGCTTTGGCGACCACCGAGGCTGCTGTCCTTCTGGCCTCCCGGTACCTGTCCGCAGCTTCAGGAGACCTCTGGGCTAGCCAAGCCCGAAAAGCCTCCTTCTTCAGCTTAACGGCTTCCTTCACTGCCGGTGTCCACCAGCGGGTTCTAAGGTTGCCGCCTCGACAGGCACAGACGACCTTCTGACCACAGCTCCTAGCAGCCGCCTCAGCAATGGAGGCTTTGAACATGTCCCACTCTAATTCCATGTCCCCAACCTCCCCGGGGATGTGCGAGAAATTCTTCCGGAGGTGGGAGTTGAAGGTCTCGCGGACAGGGCCCTCTACCAGATGTTCCCAGTTCACCCTCACTACACGTTTAGGTTTTCCAGGTCTGTCCGGCAGCCGTCCCTGCCATCTTATCCAACTCACCACCAAGTTGTGATCAGTTGACAGCTCTGCCCCTCTCTTCACCCGAGTGTCCAAGACATACGGCCGCAGATCTGACGATACGACCACAAAGTCGATCATCGACCTGCAGCCTAAGGTGTTCTGGTACCAAGTACACTTATGAACCACCCTATGCTCAAACATGGTGTTCGTTATGGCCAGTCCATGGCTAGCACATATATATATATATATATATATATATATATATAAATATATATATATAAATTATTAATAAATAATAAATAAATAAATAAAAAACATCAGGAAGCCAGAGGGAGCAGTCTGATCACTGTGTGTAAATGACAGTAAGGTTAGTATTTTCCTGCGGAGCCCGATTTCTCGCACTAACCTGCTGTCTCGTTTACACAGAAACATTCTCGTGCTTTTCTGTTCAAGATTTAAAAAACGTGACATAAAACTTTGATGAGCTGAATTTAACTGTGTAGATGTGACGTGCACACGCTGCCTGACTTACAGTGAACCATCTTGTGCTCTGACCTGTGTGTGTGTGTGTGTGTGTGTGTGTGTCAGAGCTCGTCCAGTGATCAGTGTGAACGCCACGTTAGACATGACACCTCAGATCATCAACCCAGAGGAAAAGACCTGCACGCGCCCTGATACCGGCACCCCCGTGTCCTGGTGAGTCCGCCTGTAGTTTAGTTCACATCAGGGTTAGGATTACTGGGTCTACTGCCACTTTATGCAATAACTGTTTTGTACAAAATGTCTTCCTTATCATATCAACGCTGACTTCCTCTTTCCTGTGTGAGTGCTGCAGCTGACTCTCTGTGTGTGTTTTCCAGTTTTAAGGTGAAGTACTGTCTGAAGGCCAGCGGCAGCGGAGCTCCAGCTACTCTCAGTAAGTCCAACACCAGCTGCTAGCTCCTCAGAACACATGAAGACGACTGACCCGTCTTCACTGCTTGTGTAATGAGGACAAACATTCAGTACAGAACCGTCACGTGTCGACACTGATGATCCTCAGGTTGTGGTTCTGCAGCTTCATGATCTCCTCTCCGATTGGTCTCCCTCCAGATTTCCGTGTGAACCTCACGTTGGACCGTCTGAAGCAGAAGGAGGCGACTAAACGCGTCCTCTTCCTGTTCAGTCGGACCTTTCAGTACTCAAAGAACATGACTGTGTCCAACGGCAAAGCCCCGGCCTGCGAGGAGCAGAACGTCTTCCTGAGGGTGAGGAAGTGAAACGCCTTTTAGACTGACAGAAGAAGAAACTTGGTTTGCATGTTGAACCATTAACAACAGATTCTGTTTGATAAAAATTAAACTTGAACTACTGCACATGTTTTAAAGCAGTATAAAGCCTTCAGTGTCTCAGAGGGAGCTGTGTGCAGTCTGATAAATGTCCTCGAGTGATGTCACTTGAGTCAGCGTGGGTCGGGGCTGAAGATGAAAACAGTGTGTTGGTGTGGAGTTAGAGAGAAGTGAGCTGACAGACCTCTGCAGCTGCTGCTCAGCTCTGCTGCAGGCTACGTTAGCTGCTGCTAGCATAGCACACCCCAATCTACCATACAACTCTCAGAGGAAGAGTTGCATTGTGGGTAATGTAGGCGGCAGGTTTTGACACAGAAGAAGAAAAGTGTATGGAATAAAAGAGGTTATCTGGTTCTGCTGCATCGATCCTGATTTTGAAGTCATAAACAGGGTTCCTACAAAGTCTCAAAAGTTTGGAAAATGCTTAATTTTAACAGTTATGTTTTCAAGGTTGGAAATATGCTTGAATTCAAACATAATCTGGTGTTTCATCAACGACACAGTCACTCAGTATTTGAAATGAAGCGATCCTGTCCTCAGATTAGTTTGCTGTCTCCTGGAATTTATAGTAACACTTTAGATGTGATGATAAAGGCTTCGAGAGTCTGGACATTTTTGGTTTAGGTGCCTTGAAAGTGCTTGAATTTTACTCTGTACGAACCCTGTATAAAAGTGTGATTATAGATCAGTGGAGACTCTTTTAAGGTACACACACTGTGGCTTAGTGAGAAACAACAGAGTAAATAAGAAAACTCCACAGGGAACCTTTTTAAGTTGAATCGAGGAAAATGAGAAGTAAATATACATGAAGAGACAGCAGTGATGCAGCCTGACTGACTGAACTGGACTACAGACACAGTGGTGGTCTGGAGCTGAGCTAAGAACCAGAGCTGAAGTGTTTTTTTCATTTCCGCCCGTCTCCCAGGACGACCCTGACTTTCGGGATAAGATCACTCCCATCTCCGTGGTGATGGAGTACAGTCTGGACGACCAGCTGGCTGCAGACCAAACCGGACTGCTGCCCATCCTCGACGTGTCGGCCCTGACCAACGTCACCAAGCAGGTAACACTGTGTGTGTGTGTGTGTGTGTGTGTGTGTGAGAGAGAGAGAGAGGCCGAAGTCTTTTTTATGTGGCTTTTGTACTTTGTTTCAATATTTGCTCTGTTTTCTATGTTGCTTTCTTTTATTTTTTCTCACTTTATTCTTCTTCCTCATGTTCTCCCTTTTTCTTCTTTACTCTGTCTTTTCTTCCCTCCTTCCTTCCTTCCTTCCTTCCTTCCCTCCTTCCCTCAGGCTCACATCCTGTTGGACTGTGGAGACGACAACATCTGTAAACCCGACCTGAAGTTGTCAGTGAAGAGGTGAGAAACACTGCAGTCTGATCTGCAGCCGTCTGTGTTTTATCTCAATAATCATAAACTTTTCCAAACAAAGTTACAAAGTGCTTTACTTGGATGAACCAGGATTAAAACGTTTCAAATGCAAATAAAATAATAATAAAATACCCAACAGTAATATAAGATAAAAACATGAGACATGTTGGAGATGAAACAGTGTGCTAGCATTAATAAAAAAACTTTTTAAAAGTTTAGAGAAGTGATTTAAAAGATTATATAACAGTGAGTGATGATTTTGTCTCTTATTATAAATAAAGTGAAACACTTACTTATTTTTTTATTTAATATTTAGTATGTGATGTCATTCTCTTTGTTGCCGCAGCGACCGTGAGCAGATCTACATTGGCGATGACAATGCTCTGACTCTGGAGATCAGCGCTGAGAACCAGGGAGAGGGAGCCTACGAGGCCGAGCTGTACGTCTACCCTCCACCGCAGGCCGACTTCACCGGGGCCGTCCGCAGCCAGGTGATGTCACCATGAACCGCTCTGATGTCACCATGAACCGCTCTGTGCGGACGCCCGGGCGCGAGTCCTACAAACACAACATCAGCACTGACGTTTGTTTAAAACCTGGGTTGCATTCAGTGACTCGTTCATCTAACCGTCACAGACTCTGCCTTTAGTGGCATTCAGGCTCCATCCACACTACTACGTTTTCATTTTAAAACAGTGTTTTAAAAATGGTCTCCATTCACACGAGCGTTTTATCACCGTTCCAGAAATAATCTCCGTCCATACTACATGCCTGAAAACACATATCACATGACCATTCACGTGCACTGGACATGCATGTGCCGGTGTAAACAGGAAGTAGATGTTGATTAGTTAACTGCAGGAAATACTACGAATGAAGAACAGTGATGGAGAAAAGTCAGAGCAGAGATTTCTCTGCTTGGACCGACAACCAGGTGGAACTGTTACTGACAGGAAGTGATGTGATTCATTATTCATGTTGAATTAACTGCTGGGAGTCAAGGCTGAAGAGGGTCACGTGATAGGGGCGTGACGAATCAGGGAAGGACACGTCGTGGCTGATAAGGCCCAATCAGGAAGTGAACGTGGGTGTCTGCGTCATCATTTTGAAACGTCTCAGTTTCCGTCCGTCCTCACTAAAACACAATCAGGAGTTTTCAAACTAAAACGGGGTCAGCAGCGTTTTAAAAGGTCTCTGTTTTAGGGGTTATAAAACGCTGGAATAGTGTGGACGCCAGGTGTAAACGTAGCAGAAGTTATGTGTTTTAAAACAAAAAGGTGTCAGTGTGGATGGAGCCTGAGAGTTGCATTTGAAGCTGTAATGGACCTGAAACTGCAGAGCAAAGTGAAAAAGACAAAACTCAACATGCATGAAAGGTGTTGTGTGGTTTTGCAGAGCTCTGTGTGTGTGTGTGTGTGTGTGTGTGTGTGCGCGCGCCTCTGTAAAGCCACGCTTACCGCAGCTTGAACTCTGTAATGTTTGAGGCCAGTGCTTGACGTTCAGATGATGTCCTTTGTGCAGATATTTTTCATCAGCTGGTGTCTTTGTCTTCCTGTTATTTGGCGTGAGGTTTGTTTGGGCGGCCGGTCTGTAAGCTGCAAGGCTGATCCATTTATATCACCACAGTAACAGCAGTTAGATGGTAGCGGAGGAGGAGACACACTTTCACAAGCACAGTCCTGCTAAACAACCTGCAGGTTCAGGCAAGAACTGTTCCCTGAAAACAGATGCAGCAATTCCCAGGAAGTACCCGGATCTCAGTTCCCGGGATTCAACCCTGCAGCCCACTTTAGATTTAGATCAGCAAGAAGGAACCCAGTCCAGTTCCCTACTCGGGTGTTGTGAGAGATCAGAGTGTGATGTTTCAGTCTGCTTGTGAAATGCTGAGTGTTGTGTTGTATCTTCCAGACCCTCAACAGGCTGTCCTGCGCTTACAAGAAGGAGAACCAGACCAAGATGGTGGTGTGTGACCTGGGAAACCCCATGAAGGGAGGAACCAAGGTCAGTGATCACTGCAGGACTAATGACTAAATCTCATGCTGCTGTCAGTGTGTTTTAGGAGCTACTGGGACGGGTTGAGAAGGCAAAGAGTAGCTATGGCTGGAGAACAACAGGATGATTACTTTGTCTTAAAGTAACAAGAACTGTTAATGTCAAATTGAATAAGACATTACATTAATAATGCATTGTAGGAAATATACACAAGATATTTAAACAGAAAGGCAGACCCCGTTTGGACCCGTCCCTGGCCCCTGCTGGCCTGGTTCTGCTCTGCATATTGGATCAACATGATGCTCTTTACTGTCTCCTCCTGCTTTCTGATTGGTGCTCTGTTGTCTCTTCCTGTGCTGTGATTGGCCAGGTGCTGGCAGAGCTGCAGTTCAGCGTGCACCAGCTGTCTGAGGAGGACACCTCAGTGAAGTTTGACCTGCAGATGGTCAGGTACAGTCCTTCCTCACACAGCTTCATCTCTGTTCAACTCTGAACACACACACACACACATGAAACACATATTTTTAGATTCAGTGGGACTTACACTGTCAGGAATTGTCATTATCTCTGATGTCCACCACAAACAGACGTTCATAAATCTGCTTAAAAATGACACTCGTTCCAGCTGCAGAAGTTGCCTGAGAATCCTGCTGTTTCTAACCGTTCTTCAGTATCACAGTGATCCAGTGATAGTTGTCTGTACATCCATGGTGCACTGCAGACAGGAGCTGCTGACAGATAATTCACTCACTGTTTATGCCAAAATGCTGCTTGTATCCCCCAAAGAATTATGGGAACTGTAGTTGTAGATATAATAAACCAAACTAAACTATGTGAAAGCTCTCCTGACATCGTCCTCGTTCAGTATGATACAACTTTAATGAGCAACCCGTCGCTCTGGAAATGAACTTCTTGGTTGTGCGCTGGTGTAGTGACACCAGGAGAAAACACCCGTCCAATCAGAGCAGAGTAAACACGCCTGCGTCTGTATGTGTGAACAGAATCAGCATTCAGTGAAGCAACGCTGCTTTTCTCCTGATGCTCATTTAAATCACAAAAACCCAGAAACTCTGAAGGAAGCAGCTTGCAGACGACAACAGTCAGCCTGTGTGTGTGTGTGTGTGTGTGTGTGTGTGTGTGTGTGTGTGTGTGTGTGTGTGTGTTAGGAGTGGCGGGGGTGGATGTTAATGACAGGTTTCAGTTGGTTTCAGTCTGACAGCTCAGGCTTCTTCAGTTTTCAGGAAGAGATGAGATCACAGTCTCTTAAAGTCCAGAGCTGATGTCTGCAGAGGTCGTTGTGTCGACCAACAAACAAAGATTTTTGCTTGAATAATAATTTAAACGATTAAACGATTTTCTAAATAGCTGTTGATTGATTTATCGACTTCAGCTCTTCATCAAACTTGCCTTCCTGTGGATGTTGAATGCACTTCTTTGGACAAAAGCCTCTGCTAAATCAATATAATGTAAAAATATATTTATTTAGCAGAAGGCATCATAAGTTTGTGTCATGTTAGT
>VMKM01004467.1:0-16578 GCA_008360985.2 Macquaria ambigua | reverse complement strand
ATTGGCACTTCAGTGTCTCTCTCTCTCCTCAGCTAATTAACTTGACGCTCAGGGGCCTGCCTTAATTGGAACGAGCTCAACCCTCGGTTCCCCCACCCGTTATCTAGACACACACACACACACACACACACACACACACACACACACACACACACACACACACAGCGAATATGACTGACAGCGAGTGTGCGGTACTGATAGTCACAGTGGTACAGGGTGGAGTGGTGGTGGTGTTAAGGAAACAATATGGAATATACCAATCACCCCCCCACCCCACCCCCGACACACACCCACCACCGATCCACAAAAGAAGACGAAGAAGCTGATCTTCCTCAGCACCTCAGAGCTCCTCCAGCTGTTCTAACGCAGAGGTTTCCCGAGGTTTGGGGTTGGGCAATTAATCAGTTAGTCAATAAACGGAAAATTCATCAACAACTATTTTTCTAATCAAGTAACTGGTCAGGTTATTGATCAAGCACAAAATACAGAATATTCACGGCTTCTGAACTGCGAGGATGTGCTCCTTTTCTCAGTTTTACATCATTATACATTGAATATTTTGGGGGTTTTGGACTGTTGCTCGGGCAAAAAAAACACTTTAAAGACCACTTTTCCAGCATTTTGTGGACTAAATGGTTAATTGCTTAATCTATAAAATAACTGGAAAATTAATTTACAATGAATTACACAAAGTCAGAAGATTCTGCCCACGCCTACGCGATACGTGATTGACTGCAAACCCAGTCCTTCTGATTCTGTGTACATCAGAAACCTTCATCCTATTCGTCTAACCCTTTCCTCATCGGTCGTTTGTTCACATCTTTGGACGCTAGCATTAATGAGTTTCCAATTATATATATACACATTCTGTGCAGAATATACAAACAACACTGTCTCATACTTAATAAGAAGAAATGGTTTTGGTCCACTGACCTCGACGAGCGTCAGACTGAAACACTGATGTTTTTTCTCATTGCAGTGTTTTAATTACAAGACGGTGTGTGGGAGTGTTCTTCCTACCGAGGCATCAGTGGGCCTCCTGGTTTCCTCCTACACGCCCAGCCACAAACAATACTCGAGTGCACAAATAAACCTGCTGGTTTAAAATAGTTCTCAGCGTCTAGACTTACTATATGATCCACTCTCAAGGAAGTTCTTGTGCATAGAAACACACACAATGCTGTATATTCTGTCTGGCAGCACAGACAAAAACATGAATTCAGAAAGAAAACGTGGAACTGCAGCCTCACACTGGAGCCCAGAATCAGATCCAGTGTCTCCGCTGTTTAACATGCAGCTCGGTCGGTCGCAGTGACCTCACGTACCTTGTTGTTGCTCATACACTGCAGCTTCATCTGTTTCATGTAGGTGGTGGTGAGAGGCATGTTGTAGTCTATCACCTCCAACACCAGAGAGCTCGGCCTGTCGTTCTCTGGAGAGGAGAAGAGAGGAGACATTTTTTAGGCGAAAATAGCAAAGGAGTGTCCATATTGTCATTCCATTACTGTGAGCTTTGTTCTTCTACAGAGATGTGTGATGTCTTGATACATCAAACAACTACCTGTCCTCTTTGTACCCGTACCTGTGATGCCGTATTCACATTACAGTGGGAAAACAAGGCTCCACACAGTTTTGAAGATATTTTTTGAGGCATTATTTAGTGACAGCTGAAGAGAGAGATAGGAAAGGCGGAAGAGAGACAGAGGATGACATGCAGCAAAGGGCCCGAGGTGGAATCGGACCCGGGCTGCTGCGGTGAGGACTCAGCCTTAATGGTCCACGCTCTTCCAGATGAGCTACCAGGGCACTCCCAACCACGCAGGATTCCTGAGGGGAGGGGGGGAGGCTCTGCAGCTAAGTTACAGGCAAATCAGAATATGCTAAATACTTTGTTTTAACAATATAAAACAGGTGAAATACTTTAGTTTATGCCGCTAAATGGGTGAAGGACTGGGGATTGGATCAGGGCTGATATGCTTGTTGGAGAACACTGAAAGACTGCTGTATTTCATCTGAAAAATGTCCACCCCATTTATAGTTGGCTAAATAACAGAAACACCTGTCAGTATAATGCAACACAGTTCAACAGCTGCACAAACTGCATCCTCCTAAATGTCTCTAAAACAGTTTGAACACAAACTGAACATTTTAACCTTCATGAAGGGAGGATTTAGTGCAGGACTGTTGTATTAGACTGCATTAGTTTAAGCTAGGTGTACCTAATAAACTGGCAATTGAATGTACATAATAATGGAGAGGATACGCACAAAACTGTTTTTGTTGCAATAATATGAATACAGCTTTGGTCAGGCACCGCATGTTACCTTTAATACTCACTTAAAATAGATATTAATCAGCAGGGACACAAACTGCTAATTGGGATTCAGTTGTTTTATAAGTTGTATAAGTGTTTTATAAGTTGCCCCAGACTGGTTTTTACTGCAGTGTTAGTGTGTTGTAAGATGTTTGCTTTGTCATCATTTTCTGAATTTCAGCTTTTCAAAAAGTCCCTTTACGACTGACATTTTTAGCTTGAGGACATTGTATGTATCATCGTATCTCTCCCTTTAACTGACAGCTGGTTGGTCTGTTATCATGCCTTGCCGACACTAGAGGCCCCTGTAGAGCTGGAGGTAGAGCAGCACAGACAAAGAGAAGCAGTCAGACTCTGCTGAGGTCTTTAAATACAAACTTAAAACTCATCTTTTCACCGTAACTTTCAGTTCGTTGCTTGTTCTTTGATAACTTCAGGCCTTGTACCGGTTACTATTATCCTTCCAGCGGGTCGGTCTCAGTCTCAGTTCATCTGTCTTTCTCTCTCTTCTGCCTAGTTTCTCCTCCTCGTCCTCTCTTTTCACTCAGGCTTCTCGGTGCTGGACCATCAGCCGTCCTGGGATCTTTCTTTCCAGATGTTTTGGATCTGGATCTTCGTCCTCCAGGAGATTCAGCCTCTCCTCTCGTCTTTCTCTCTCTCCCTCTGTGTGTGTGTCTGTTTCTTTCTCCTATCTGTGTGAATGGTGTGCTTGGGCTTTGCCTCTTGTTGTTTGTGTAGTCTGTCCTCTTCCAGGTCTCATTGCTGGAGAGGAGGTCATGTGGCTCAGGTCTGTTTGGGGACACCTGGAAGGAGCTTGTTTACAATCTATCTATAATTTTGTCATCCTGATTGTCATTTTATTAAGTTGGTCTATTCTGTACACACGACATCTATTTCCTGTCTGTCCGTCCCTCCTCTGCTGCTCTTCCTGAGCTTTCTTCCGTTTGTTGGGGAGTTTTTCCTTATTTGAATCGAGGGTCTAAGGACAGAGGGAGCCGTATGCTGCACAGATTGTGAAGCCCCTTGAGTTAAATTAAATAAATCAAGCTGACTTGACTTTACAGAGTGAGGTGATGGTTTACTTGCACAGCAGCTGAGTTACAACATAAACTACAGGTCTCTTTCTCTGTCCAAATATGTTCACCACAAAAGCTTTTCACTGCTTTAAAAAGCTCTTTTATAAAAGGAAAGAAAGAAAACAGGAAATAAAGGCACATTACAAACCGCTCTATCTCTCAATCTCCATCCATCTCACTCCATACATCTCTCCTCTGCCTCTCCTTTCAGTGATTTATCTAGCGACCTCGGAAAAGGACGTGTCTAACGTCTGGAGCGCCTACAGAATGGACATGAATATGGGGCATAAGATCAATACGGCTTAGCAGAATAAACAGGACCGTCATCATTGATTGGTGATTGATAGTCTTGTACGAGGACGAGAGAAAAAGGACAGAGTGTGTGTGAGAGTGTGTGTGTATTCTCCAGAGAGGGACGGACTGCGATAACTGACTGATTATGTGACACAAAGCTGCCACGTGGTTTTCAACATGAGGATCCGGATCCCTGCCCGGTCAGGACAATGATGATCTGGATGAGAGATGTTTTAAAAAAAAAAACCTAAAACTAAATAAAGAAACAAATTAATGTATTGCTAGTATTTATAGTGTGGTCATAGCTCACAGGAGTGTTGTGTGAGCAGGAAACCCAGTTTTAAATGTTTATTTTAGGAACATCAAGTGTGTTTAAAATAGTTTTTTTTTTTTTTATTATTATAATAATAATCCGTAGTTTATTATAATCCGAACCGACGAATCAGGTTAGTTCCTTCTCATTGGAAAGTTGAGAAGAATAAAATAAAGAGAGAGCAAACATGGAGTCAAGATAAATAAAGTGCCTCCTCAATATCAAAATGTCACTGAAATAAACACAAAACGACTACAAAGAGACGTAAAATGATCACAAAAAGATGCAAAATTACCAAAAACAGATGCCAAATGACTACAGAGATGTAAAATAACCACAAAAATGCCCGAAATTACTACAAAGACACCCAAAATGACCAAAAAAGTGACACAAAATGACGACAAAGAGACACAAATCGACTACTAGCAGCATCTCTTTCAGTCTGGGGGTCTTGCTCCTCTATAGCAGGGATGGAGGGCCTTTTTTTTTTGGGCCCACGGGCCCATTGTCTCATAATCATGATCGCTTATGTCCTCTAACTTCTGCACTAACTGCATCACACACTTTAAGTCAAGTCAATTTTATTTATAAAGCCCCAAAATCACAAATCTGGCTCAAAGGGTTTTACAATCTCAGTACATGACACCGTCTATCCTTCGACTCTTGATTCGGATGAGGAGAGAAAAAAGGAAGAAAGCTCAGGAAGAGCAACAGGACATGTGGACAGGTTTAGTTGCAGTTTTGTTACCAAAAAGACAAACATTCATTTTTCTACATAAAACAAATAAAACTCTTTCACTAACCTACACACACACGCATGCCCACACACACACACACACACACACACACACACACACTCACAGTGAGCCTGCTGCCTGTGTCAATTAAACATGGCCCCGGTCCACGCTGATTAATTGCATTTAATAATTCACAGCTGAACTTTAGTGGGAGTCACTTCAGCATAACGATAAAGGGGCTGAGGTCATGTGGTCGTGTGTGTGTGTGTGTTTGCGTGTGTGTGTGTTCGCGTGTGCGTGTGTTCGTGTGTGTGTGTGTATGTGTGTGTGTGTGTGTATGTTGGGAAGAGGCCGAACCCCCACAGGGTAGGAAGGCAATTAGCTGCTCTCTCTCTGAGTGGCATCCAGCGTGCACAACACACACACACACACACACACGGTCGTGATACTTTAGCTCAGTGTGTGTGTGTGTGTGTTTGACTGTTTGCTCAGCTTATTTCATCTTCTAATTAAATCATTTCGATTACGTCCTGTGGAAACTTCATATTTACATTTTTCATATTGTAATTTCTACATTTATTTTAAATCAGTGACATTATCCAGCGGGTCCAAGCAAACAGACAGGTGGTGTGTTTAAATTCACATTGAAATTCACACACACACACACACACACACTCAAAAAGCTCTTCCCTCAGACTCAGACATCTTTCACATTTTTCACATAGAAAATCATCAGCAGCATCAAGGCTTTTGTCTGGATTTGGTTGTGGGTAAACGCAAACAGGAGAAAAATTCAGTTTTTAAACAATGTGTGTTAAAAAGTTTAAAACAATGTGTTTACTGTGTTCGTTTTAAAACAGCAGTGACATTGAACGCAACTCTTTCACCAAATACGTTTAATTTTTCTATGTTCTTTGTGAGCCCCGCCTGGACTCCCCTCTCACCCCTCATCTTCTTCATCTCCTTTTGACTCTCATTTTAACATTTCTTCTTCTTCTTCTACATTTTTATTTTCTCTCTTTTTTACCCTGTACTGCAGACTCCCCCCCCACACACACACACACACAGCCCCCCCCCCCCAACAGTACCGGTTCTTCCTCTCCCGACTATGTCAGAAAATGAGCTCGTTTCCTGGGCCATTTTCTTTGTTAAAAGCCATTAATTAGGCTAATTGAGGAGAGAGACAGGACACTCCAATGACTCCTCTGTTTAATGAGGGACGAGGAGAACACCCGAGGGGGGGGGACGAGTGTGGGAGGGAGGGATGGACGTAGGGTATAGGGACGGGTAGAGGAGGCGACAAAGGAGGGGAAGGGAGGATGGAGGAGGGGATACAGGGACGGGACAGGAAGCTTGGAGCAGCATAGAGGGGAGATAATGGGGAGGGGGGAGATAGAAGAAGAGCTGGAAGCGGGATGCAGGGATGGTGGGTGGAGAGCTCGGAGGGAAGGATAAAGGAGGAGAGAAAACAGAGAGATGGACAAGCTGGAGGGGGGATGGAAGGATGGGTGGAAGGAGGAGGAATGGGGGAGGGATGAGGGAGGGATGGGAGAGTGGACGAGGGAAAAAGGATGGGGGGGGGCCTTCAGGGTGCCAGTAGTTGCAGAAAATGTGTGATGGGGGGTGGCAGTGTTGGCAGAGGAGAGGATGGGGAAGAATGTAAAATGGATGTCAGCATCTTGTCTTTTGGCTGGAAACTAGCTGAGAAAAAGGATTAAAAAACGTCCAAACTAAAGACACTGACATATTTTGTGTTGAATTTCACATTTCTATATATGTCACATCCCTGTTGTGTAAACGCACTGAGAGTCTGGCAGTTCTTTAAAGGACGGGTTCTTTAAATAATACTCACATGCCATGTGTACACTGTAACAGCTGCAGGGTTCGTACAGCTTTTTAAGAGTAAAATTCAAGCACTTTTCAAGCACTTTCAAGGTACCTAAGTCAAAACTTTCCAGACTCTCGAAGCCTTTATCATCACATCTAAATAGTTACTATAAATTACAGGAGACAACAAACAAATATGACGATGTGATCATCTCATTTCAAATATTAAAAGGTTTTTGGTTTACATGAGAGATTGTGTCGATGATGAAACACCAGATTATGTTGAATTCAAGCATATTCTGAACCTTGAAAACATAACGGTTAAAATTAAGCATTTTCCAAACTTTCAAGACTTGACACGAACCCTGCAGCTGTGATTGATCCTCCTCTCCAAACCAGCTTTGACGACGCTCCTCGCTCTGTCCAAAAATTCATTCTAAAGTTGAGCTGAAGCTGCTGTAATATAACACTTCAGCAGTCTGAGTGGGCCAAATAAAGTGGGGGTTTTCCAAAATTCCCTCTTTGTGTTGCCTTGCTGAGCTGCGGCAGGGGGACCGTCAAACAAGACGGGAACTCTGTATGAAAAAGACTGTAACTCTGGAACATACCCACTTGATCTGGATAAATCAAACACACTGAGGCCTCGCGGTGGTTTTGCCTGAACTTTGAAATGTATTTTTGCACAGAGGGACTGTAGATAAAGAAGGGATCCCTTTCACAGCCAGAATGGACAGGACAAAGAATTTCAGCAAACAGAAAGTGTCTCATATCTACACACAGGCATGTGAGTGCTGTTTAAGACGCGCTTGACAAAATGTGAACCTCTCTCTAAAGGGGAAGTACAAGTGCATACATGAAAAAAGATGTATAAAGCCTTTTGTGGCTCTACAGGGAGCTGCATGAAGTGATGTCACTCGAGTCAGCGCCGGTTGGGGCTGAAGACTACAAGTCTGACGATGAAAACAGTCTGTTGGTGTGGAGTTAGAAAGAAGTGAGCTCACCGGAGCTCTGCAGCCCGCTGCTCATCTCTGCTGCAGGCTGCAGGCTCCAGGCTACATTAGCCGCTACTAGCATAATATTCTCAAATCTTTAGCTGCATGGTTACGACATGGGAAGTCGTGTACACGATATGCTTGGTGTTCAAGTGGTAAGTCGTGAGAACGCCGCTGCTAGGCAACGGCAACATGGACGCCAAAAGACTCCTCATTGTTCTCTTGACATTCTTCAATTCTTTCCAAGAAATGTTGACTTACTTTCTATTTATATCAACATTTTCTTCAGACATGTTATAAAATTACGAAGAAAAACTCTTTGACTAAAATTACAATATATTAACTTAATATCCACCTAAAAATGAACTTCCGTGGCCTCCGGCATTTCTGAAAACGTCAGAACCCGTCACAACCCGAGAACTTGGAGCTTTCAGAAAATTTCCACTTCCGAGGTCGTGAATACCACAAGAGGGGAGCGTTCATATGGACTCTTCTCGTAAACACGATAAACACGACCCCATTTGAAGGCACCATCCAACAGAACTGTCTGTGATTGAGCTGCATCGTGGGTAATGTAGGCGCCAGGTTTTGAAAAGGAAGATGAATGCATGAAAATGAAAAAGACGATATCTCTGGTTCTGCTGCATCGATTTTTATACTTTTTCATGTGTCCAACAATGTTACAGAAGTAAATCACTGCTGTACTCTTTAAGTCTTGTTTGGCTTCTTTGGGTTCTGGGATCAGAAATGTAGACCTGTATGTTATGTCTTTCCTGACAGCAGAAATCTATGGTTTTAAATCTACTGCTCATAAGCAGCTCTGCCACTATTTACACATTCACAAGTGACAACAAATGGAGCATATTCTCCACACTGAACTGTATATCTCCCTGTTTACATTAAATTGGCTTTTGAGTGATGTTTTTTTTTTAATCTGCCTGATTTTATTTTTGTTTTCTCTTCTTTACAATCAGGGGATGTGTGACGATTTTTCAGAGGGGGGAGGGCGAGAGAAAAGTGAAGCGAAGGATGAAGGAAGGGGAGAGGGACTCTAATTGAAAGCAACTGCGGAGAAAGAAGTCGAATAAGAGAGCTGAAAGCAGAGGAAGAGTGAGGGACGGGGAGGATTCCTTTGAACCTTCATGTTTTAATGGAGATGCAGAGAAAGAAAAACATTTTATATTTTTATTTGCCAGTATTCAACTTAAATTTCATGCCAATAGAGAGAGAGCTACCAGTGAAAATACTGACTAAATGTAGCTGTTTTTACACTGTTAAAACGTATCATTAATCTTCTTTCATCTGCTTCTAGTGTGATCTTACGCTGATGAAGCTTCATTTTGCTCATTAGTTAAATTACAGGCTAAACCGAGTATGTGCTGTAACAACAAAGCAAGCAACAAATTCTGAGGTGCTGAAAAAAAGTCACAATTAATAACCTTTAATACTTCTGATTAAGTTTGCAGTGAGCTGAGATACAAAAACCATCAACACAGCCTGTGCCTGCTTTACCTTGATAGATAAAGCTTGTGATGAAAAATACAGTAAGCATTTACAGCATACATTTCTAAAACTTCTGTCAATGTGCTGACACACTTTTACATTTCCAAAATGGTTTTATCTGCTCTTAAAGGCCTCTCCTGCCACAGACATCTGATGGAGGAAAGCTCTGTATGTGGTTATAATTCCTACTGGTCCTAAAGTGCAAAATACTAAAAAGAGGACTCCACTAATTTATCATTTGTACTCCTTTAACATCGTCAGACACATGATGGACAGTTTAAACAACAAGTATCACAATCAATGCAGCAGAACCAGAGACATCGTCTTCTTCTTGTCCACCCATTCGTCTTCCTTATCAAAACCTGCTGCCTACATTACCCATGATGCAACTCGACCGCAACTCAATCGGGTGTGTTATGCTAGTAGCAGCTAATGTAGCCTGCAGCAGAGATGAGCAGTGGGCTGCAGAGGTCTGGTCAGCTCACTTCTTTCTAACTCCACACCAACAGACTGTTTTCATCTTCAACCCCAACAGACGCTGACTCGAGTGACATCACTTGAGGTGATTTAACCGACTTCACACAGCTCCCTCTGGAGCCACTTCGACTCAGTACTCCCTATGTAACAGACTGTCAGTAGTTCACTTGACGGTAAGTAAACTGAGAATTCAGACACTTATAAACCAGCATCATTTTGTGTCATCACTGACAGGAATAGTCTATAAAATCTGATGAATTGCATTGTGGGATTGTTAGCAGTGCTTTTATTGTTGAATCATTGGAATTTTTGAGGGCACCATTTTTTCCTTGTTAAAGGGTTTTTTGGGGAGTTTTTCCTCATGTGGATCGAGGGTCTAAGGATAGAGGGTGTCAGATTGTAAAGCCCCCTGAGGCATTGAATTTGGGATTTGTGATATTGGGCTGTATAAATAAAACTGACTTGACTTTATGACTCTTAAATAAAATGGCGGAGGGTGAATAATAGTGCACTTCACAGTAATTTCAGACAAAGTCATCGTCACCTGTTTGTGCCAGAAAAATAAAACTGCATTGAAACTGCAGCAAGAGCATAACTTGAATGACAGTAAGATGCATGAAAAGGTCGTCAGGCTCAGACTGAGCTCAGAGGACTGCTGCGCTGTTGTGTTTGTACCTTTGCAGTCCTGTCCGGTGGTGCTGATGTGCATCCTCTTCTGGCACTCTCCACAGCTCATCAGGAACCGAGTCACCGCCTCTCTGGGCAGGAAGGCGTACGTCTCGGCTATCTGAGAGACAGAGAGAGAGAGACAGAGAGAGAGAGAGAGATAGAGAGAGAGAGAGAGAGAGACAGAGAGAGAGAGAGAGAGAGAGAGAGAGAGAGAGAGACAGAGAGAGAGAGAGAGACAGAGAGAGAGAGAGAGACAGAGACAGAGACAGAGAGAGAGATTTTGATTTTTAGAACCAACCTTTATTTTCCACTATGATCACTGTGAAAAATCATGACATATTACAGAAACAGAGAAAAAATTCACATAGTGTCAAGAATTACACCAACTCATGTTCAAAGACTAAGTTTCCATCTGAGACAGAGCAGAGCAACCCCTCATAACCCCACATTTGCTGGAAGCTCTGCAGGTCCTGAACAGCTCTGTAAAAACTAAACTCTAACAACAGTCTTGATTTCACCATGTTGAGAAAAACAGGAACCACATCAATGTTCGAGCCTTCTTCCACCTTCCTCCTGCGACTCAGATACACCGCCAGCTTTGCCTGTCCTAACACAAAGTTCAGAATCTGGCATTTCTCTTTGTGTCGACAAGTGTATTTAAAACCACAAATAAAAACCTGTTTCATAAAAACTTCCCCACGTCTGTTAAAAATGGTGCTTAACAAGACAAACAGAGCTGAGAGACGAGTACACTCAGAGAAACAGTGAAACACCGTCTCTCTGATCACAGAAAGGACATCTGTCCTCCACAGCAGCATTAATTACAGAAACAAAAGAGTTCACGGCCACAATGCCGTGCAGGATCCTCCACTGTAGGTCTGCATGTTTCTTTGACAGAGGTGGTTTGTACAAAGACCTCCATGCTGGCTTGACATCAGGGCCTAAGTCCAGGTAAGTCCTCCACGGCGTGTCGGTGCGGTCATTTAGTTTATTCCGGTTTAAGATTTTTACCATGAGTCTGTACAGAGTCTTTCCCGAGGCGCCCTCCAGGGACACACCCACTGAGTCCACAGGCTCGAGTAAAGGACCAGAACAGTTTTTAAAATCCGGGAACAGTCGAATGGAAGGAAAAGGGTCCTCACAGTTCTGCTGCAGTGAGCCGTCGCAGAAGCCATTTAAAAGAAGACACTGTTCTGCTGTCAGCTTTTGACTCCAGTGCTTCAGTACCTGACTCATAAACCGAGTGGACCGTAATCCCAGCTGAGCAGCCAGTCCAACAGGATCATCCAACCTGGGTCCCGCCAGCTCCACCACCTGCCCCAGAGTGGAAACACCTGCAACTCTCAGAAATCTGGATAAAGTGGGTCCACTCCAGCTGGGACCTCCAAACAGTACAGGTTCCTGTAGGAGCCAGTACAGAGAGTCGGCCTGTTCCCTCCTCTGCTTCCTCAGTAAAATCCACACTGAGAAAACACTTCTGTAAAACGCTGGCAGAGATGAAGTGTCCAGACTCCTGCAGTCCATCAGGAACAGAGCCGGACCCAGTCTCAGACCACCACACCTCTGCAGGATGCAGCAGGATAAACGTCTCCATACCAGGTCTGCAGGTCCGGCGAGGAGTCTCTGTATGAACTGAAGGCGGAAGGCAGCGCCCCTGCTAGCTAGATGAACCAGACCCTGTCCACCCTCCTCCTTTGGCAGAAACAGGATGCTCTGAGGGACCCAATGCAACTTGTCCCAGAAGAACTCCACTAACACTGCCTGAATGCGAGACAGAAGAGAAACTGGGGGGTCGACACAGGCCAACCGGTGCCACAGAGCAGCAGAGACCAGATTGTTTAAAATCAGTACACGGCCTCTGTAGGACATTTTTGGTACCAGCCATTTCCATTTCTCAAGCTGACCTTTGACCTTTTCTAAAACATTTTCCCAGTTTTTCTTTACAAACATTTCGTTACCCAAAAAGACTCCCAAATATTTCAGCCCTCCTTTCTTCCACATCAAGCCTCCAGGTAGCCTAAGCTGACCCCCAGCCTGTCCCCAACCACGACAGCTTCACTCTTTCCCCAGTTAACTCTGGCCGAGGAAATGCACCCAAACTGATCTACAGTGTTCGTTAAAATGTCAATGTCCTTCTGTGAGTTAACCAGGGCTACGACATCATCGGCGTACGCCGACAGTTTAAAAGAGACGTCGCAGCCAGGAACACAAACACCACTCAGGTTGTTCCTCAGCTTGTGAAGCAGAGGTTCGATGGCCAGAGAGTAGAGCATGCCGGACAGACAGCAGCCCTGTCTGATCCCCCTCTGAACACTAAAAGGAGCACTCAGACCTCCATTTATTTTCAGCACACTCGCAATGTCACAATACAGAACCCGGATCTTAGCTATGAAACCTGGGTTGAAACCAAAAGCAGCTAAAGTCTGCCACAGATACTTGTGTTCAACCCGGTCAAAAGCTTTTTCCTGGTCTATTGAAATCAGACCAGTGTCTACAGCCAATGAGCCAGAGACCTCCAAAATATCCCGAATCAAAGTGATGTTGTCACTGATTAGCCTGCCGGGCACACAGTACGTCTGATCAGGATGGATGATCGATGCCATCACCTCCCTGAGTCTGGAGGCCAGGACTTTGGACAGTATTTTATAGTCCGTGCAGAGCAGAGAGACAGGTCTCCAGTTCTTTAGCTCCTGCAGGTCTCCCTTCTTGGGCAGTAAGGTGATGACTGCCCTCCTGCAGCTCAGAGACAGCCGTCCTCCCTCCAGGCAGTTAAAAACCTCCAGCAGGTCTTCTCCCAACACAGACCAGAAGGACTTATAAAAGTCAACAGGGAGACCATCAATGCCAGGAGCTTTCCCGCTCTTTAGGCTCATCAGAGCAGTATGCAGTTCCTGCAGAGATAACTGAGCCTCCAACTTTGTGTTGGCTTCAGTCTCCACCTGAGGAAGACCTGTGAAGAAGCTGCTGCACACATCTGGGTTTTCTGTAAGTAAATAGATCTTTATAAAAACAGACTGCAAATTTCCTGATCTCAGAGGAATCGGAGATTGCAGAGCCGCTGCTGGATCGCAGGGAGTGAACTAATTCTTCCTCTCCAGACCAAAGAAGAACTGAGAGGGGGCATCCATCTGTGTGATGTTAAGAAACCGTGATCTGACCAGAGCACCTTCTGCTGCAACGCCCAGCAGGTTGGCTAAAGCCCGCTTTTTGGATTTGAGGGAATTTAAAAGCCCTCGATCTCCTGTAGACTCCTAGAGAGACAGAGAGAGACAGACAGAGAGAGAGAGAGACACAGAGAGAGAGAGAGACAGAGAGAGAGAGAGACAGAGAGAGAGACAGAGAGAGAGACAGACAGAGAGAGAGACAGACAGACAGACAGAGAGAGAGACAGAGACAGAGAGAGATTTTTTTTTTGATTTTTGAAAACACCTTTATTTACAGCTAGACAAACTTTACAAAAACCATGTTACAACATTCACACCAAAAAACATTCACATCAACACGCGTCCCAAAGTGAAATTCTCCTCCACTACCGAGCACAGAACTCCACCATAACCCCAAACCGACTGGAACTCATCCAGGTCCTGAACAGCTTTATACAAACTGAACTCTAGCACCAGTCTGGATTTCAACATGTTCACAAACAGAAGCTTTACATCAACCAAGAGAGACTGGTCCACCTTCTTCTTCCTACTCCCGTACACCGCCATCTTCCCTTGCCCGATGAGGAAATTCAGAAGCTGGCCTTTATGTTTTTGGTGACGGGTGTATTTAAACCCACAAATAAAAACCTGCTTAGTAAAAACTTCCCTAAAAGCACTGAAAAGAACCGTCAGCAGATCAAACAGTTGTGTCAGGCGAGTGCACTCTAAAAAACAGTGGAACACTGTTTCCCTCTGACCACAGAAAGGACACTTGTCTTCTACTGAGACATTGATCACAGAGATAAAAGAGTTCACTGCCACAATACCATGCAGGATCCTCCACTGTAGGTCTGCATGTTTCTTTGTCAGAGGAGGCTTGTACAGAGAAGTCCAGGCTGGTCTGAAGCTAGGTTGTAACTCCAGATAAGTCCTCCACGGGGTGTCAGTGCGTCCACTCAGTGTGCTCTGGTTCAGAGTCTTTACCATCAGTCTGTACAGAGTCTTTCCTGAAGCACTGTCCAGAGACGCACCTTCACACTTCAACAAAATCCCAGAACAGTTTTTAAAATCAGGAAACAGCCTGATGGCAGAATGAGAGTCAGTGGTGTTTGGTGTCAGTAATCCATCGCTAAACCCAGTCAATAGAAAACGTTCATGTCCTGACAGCCGCTGCTTCCAGTGCTCCAGCAACTGGGCTATTAGGCGCGTAGACTTGACTCCCAGACAAACAGCCAGACCCGCAGGATCGTCCAACCGGGGTCCAGTCAGCTCCACCACCTGCCCAAGAGTGCAGACCTTGGCAACGAGGAACAGTTTGGACAGAGAAGGTCCAGCCCATACAGGAGTGTCCAGACGTCCTCCAAACACCACCGGCTCTTTAAGTAGCCAGTGCAGAGAGTCCGTCTGCTCCTGTCTCTGCTTCCTCAGCAGAGTCCACACTGTGAATACGCTTTGGTAAAAACCTGGCAGGGACAAACTGTTCATCTTCTTACAGTCCATTAAAAACAGTGATGAGCTCAGCCCCAGTTCACCAACCCTCTGCAGAATGCAGCTGGACAAGGGTCTCCACACCAGGTCCGCAGGCCCAAAGAGAAACCTCCGTACAAACTGAAGGCGGAAAGCAGCACCTCTGCTGGCTAGATGAACCAGCCCCTGACCACCTTCCTCCTTAGGTAAAAACAAAACACTCTGAGGAACCCAATGCAGCTTATCCCAAAAAAAATCAACTAAAACTCTCTGGATGTGAGACAGGAGAGAAGCTGGAGGATCGACACAAGTCAGCCGGTGCCACAGAGCAGAGGAAACCAAGTTATTAACAACAAGAACGCGCCCTCTATATGACATTCTTGGTAAAAGCCACTTCCATTTGTTGAGACGCCCCTTTACCTGTTCTAGAACGTTCTCCCAGTTTTTCCGTAAAAACTGCTCATCACCTAAAAAGACGCCTAGATACTTTAGCCCTCCTTTCTTCCACACAAGACCTCCAGGTAGACTGAGCCGATCCCCCAACCTCTCTCCCACCATGACAGCCTCACTCTTCATCCAATTCACTTTTGCAGCAGATATAAAACCAAACTAATTAACAGCGCTCACTAAAAGATCAATGTCTCTCTGTTTGTTAACTAAAACAATAACGTCATCGGCGTAGGCCGACAACTTAAAAGATCCGTCACAGCCGGGGAAACGGACACCACCCAGATCTTTCCTCAGTTTGTGCAGCAAAGGTTCAATGGCCAGAGAGTATAACATGCCAGACAAAGGACATCCCTGCCCTCCTGCAGCTCAGAGGCAGCCGACCCGTCTCCAAGCTGTCTGTGACAACCTCCAACAGATCCTCACCCAAAACAGACCAGAAGGCTTTGTAGAAGTCTACAGGAAGTCCATCAAGCCCAGGAGCCTTGCCGTTCTGCAGACTCATCAGAGCCGCATGCAACTCAGCCAGGGACAGCCGGGCCTCCAGTTGGGAAATGGCTGCAGCATCGACTTGAGGGAGATCAGCATGGAAAAGCTGGCTCAGGTCTGGACTGTCTGTGAATTCACTCGTGTAAAGATCTTTATAGAAACTGGCTGCAAAGCTTCTGATCTCAGAAGACCCCGAGATGGAAGAGCCACTGTTGGTCCATAACGAGTGAATCACCTTCTTCTGTCCATTCTTCTTCTCCAATCCAAAGAAGAAATGAGATGGGGCATCCATCTGCGAAACGTCTAGAAAACGTGACCTGACCAGAGCTCCCTGTGCCTTAACGCCCAGCAGATTGGCCAGAGCTACCTTTTAGATTTGAGGGACTCCAATAACCCCCGTTCTCCTGTAGAATCTACCAAAGCCTGTAGTTCTACTACTTCAGTTTCTAGGTCTTTTACAGACCGGGCTATGTTCCTTGTGACATTGCGAGTGTACTGTTTTTAATTGCAGTAGTAGTCTCGTGATCCCCTGACCTTTTATCTAGGGCCATCATCAGGTTCAAATTTGAGCATGTTAGCATGCTGATGTTAGCATTTAGCTCAAAGCACTGCTATTACAGCTGCTAGCATGGCTGTAGAGCATTTAGAAATCTACTGCAACAGCGACCTTCAGAGAGTAAATAATGTGTCAAGAGTTATCTGAAGTGTATTGAGCTACGAAAAGATGTTCCTACTTCCGTTAGCACCATTGATTTTATATCTATGGTGCGCACGCTACGCAAACAGTGAAATATGTGTTTTTATTCTGTTTGCAAACGTTTTATTACTGA
>VMKM01004466.1:0-16592 GCA_008360985.2 Macquaria ambigua | reverse complement strand
CCTCAAGATTATGTCCAATGCCAACGTTAAGTGCCAATGCAGGAAGTAGTGTCCTCTTTAGACGGACAGTAAGCTTGTGGAGGTCGCACTCTCACTTCCATGCGTTCTGTCACAGACCTGCAATTAATGTTTGCCTTTGTATTAACCATAACCATGATATTTCCCTAACTTTAACCAGCCCATAGTCGCCATGCTCAAATACTGTGGAAAGTGATCATTTTAAATCGTTGGCATTGGAAGTAATCTGCTGTTTTGAAGAATCATCCAATATTAACGTTGTTATGCGGTGACAGAATTGATATTTACCCTGTGAAGGTATGGTTCAACCTCGGTGTGGGCAGCGTCATTGATAAGGCAACTCAGGGAGCCATACACTCCATCATTAAGGTAGTACATCATCATTCTGTTAGGGCTGCTTTCCTCCACATCTGAAAAAAAAATGCATGCAAAATAATGAAAGTTACTAAAATGGCAACTAGATCTATCAAAGATGCAAATGTTGATAATAACAGGAAAATTATAATGAAAAGGCTCCTTTTTATCTATGGTCCCTCTGGTCCTCTGCACAAAGTGAGTAACTACACCCCTGCAAGTCAGGATTGTGCTCACTCAGAGGTGGAGCATGGCTGTCTACTGAAGATGAATCTTGATGTAGTGCATTGCCATGTAGTGCCATCAGACACATCTAATCGTGACACTTCTTGCATTTAAAATCAAGATAAATTTAAATACAACCACACATCATATAGTTATGACATCTAGTGTGTGTTAGTACTCGATAGGCAACATTCATGTGGCTTCAACAGACATATCTATACATTACCACAATGTTCCTCTATATCTTCTATCACAACTCTTTTGGCAATGACGTTCGCTGCCAGAGTGAAGGCTGATTCCACGTAGTATCGGCCTGGTTCTGCGATGATCTGCACCCCACTGTCAGGTGGGAAGAATTTCTCCAGTGCTTCATTAATGACTTCGGAAAACTAAGAGGGTAAATCACAATAGGTAATACGGTTGGAGCGATTGTTTCTATTTTCATATTGTCCAATCATGGTTATTCAAGATCACCGATATACGATCCAATCGCCAATCGGCACAAGCCTAATAGGTAAATAGCATATTTCACAGGTATTACACCTCCATTAATATTTCAGACATTTCGCTGACATTTTAATACAAAGTGGCCAATAGTAACCAGTATCACTGACATTTCAAGCAACAAAGGTAACATTTCTGTATGTGTTTCTATGAAGTACGATCCATGTAACTAGAGACCCTGATGAAAACCAAATGATGTTTGATGTCTCCAACATTGCATCAGATGTTGTCATGCTTGCTCGAGGTAGTGAAACTTTGATAATTAAGAAATCACAATACACCAATCATGAAAAGGATGCAGGTACATTTTCGCAGGTAAGTTTTCACATACTTATGCCTGGCAATGGTTGTATTGTACACTTAGGTGGACTCTATTTAAAGCTTCCCCTGGTCCTTGAGGGAAATCAGGACAATTAACAAGAAAATAGTTGTAGTAATTATTTATGTCATTAGAATGCTGAGGTACATCACAACAATGAACAAGCACTAACAGTGAATGTTTTCTTTATTTTACCTCTTCAAATTTCACTTGAAAGTCCTCTCTCCCAGGGAACCCTCCACCAACATCCAAGAGACTCATCTGGAAGCCCAACAAATTCTGAAAAAGATATCAGACATCGCCCTAATAAGGCATAAAGGGTTTATAAATTGGTATTTTCGGTCCGAGCGGTGCCATGTAGAGAAGTGTTTGTGATAAGCTCCCCACTGGACCCAGATATTTCAATCATATTGGTCTTATCTAAAAGCAGACAGCCTTACAGTCAAACTGACTGTAAGCAGATTGAGGACCCACAACCGAGGCAGCCAGAACACTGAAGCCCATGCTGATGCTAATGCTAACAAGCACCAAATGTTGATACAAGCTATTAGTATGTGTAATGATTTGACTTGACAAAAACAAGAAACCTACAAGCCACTGAGGGGCTGCTGTACCAGTACTTGCCTAATTGACGTGTCGCCTTTGTGTAGCATATCGGTGAAATAATTCACCTTTCCAAAGGTCCATATAGCAATACTCAAGTGTATTTATTTATACTCCATCAGGTACATCCACAGTGTAGACAGCGATCCACATGCACTTAATATCATTTAATATCTTGCATGCAAACAAACAAATGGCTCACGTTACATCATCAAAAACTGTGTGCCTCTTTCGGTAAACAACACACCTGCTGTGTGATCACTCCTTCACCTATTTGTACTTTCCCCATGCTCCACATACCACCTACTGTGCAAAAAAGGGAATTACCACAAGTGTACGCATACTACTTTATATACACACATAATAATGAGCACAATACAAAAATGGCTCCAACAGTATGCTTCGCAAAGAGATAATGATAAAGATGACCAGCTGACCGAGTTAGAAGCTGTTAGCAGCCATTCAGATTCCATCACTTCCCTGGAAGAAGAGTCGCTAACTATGATTACAACGCAAAGACTTGGAGGCAAGATCACCTCACTGAAATATTCACGTAATGGGAGTAAAGGGAGGTCGTGAAAATGACAAAAAGACAATTCAAGTTGTAGCCAATCTCCTAGAAGAAGCATTAAGCCTCAGGAATACTCTGTGCAGTATATGCCTTTACTTTTCCGAAAGGCAAGGCTTCCAGCTATGCTGAATATAGCATCTCCGGAATGGAAAGAGGTTTGCTTCAAAGCCCTGTCTCACACCAAGGATTTCAACACAAAAAACCTGATATGTGAGAACACTTAGGTTATCAAATACACGGTTATTGATTACGCGAAGGAGCGTATGTTGAGGTAAACTAATGCTAACGCTGGCTATACTGGCTTTGATTCCGAATGCTAGCAAGGCTATCTAAGCAGCTAATTTGTTAAACTGTAAGCCTCTGGGAGTGGAGGTAAATCCGGAGTAGCAGGAGTGACACAAAGGGTTGCAATGTTAACATTTCAGACTGAGTAAGTTACTGCTTTGTATTTCATGACTACTATTACAGGTACTACTATTACTGTACATGTGATTTATCTCCTAACCAGTAACTCTTTACAATTTTAACAATTTTTTATAGTAACCAACAGGCATCAGTTCGGACAAATAACTTACAATCTACTCCTCCCCTTTTGATGTCGCCATTGAGCCCCTTCCAATTACACTGAGGGGGGATGCTGGCCTAATTGGGATAAACAGAGCAAAACAAGTGCATAAACTTTTGTTATATGCTGACGACCACCTCCTCTTTCTTTCAAACAGAAATATATCAGGGTATCAAATGTTTCAAATGTTTTCTATTAATATTTTTATTTAAATATTATAATATTATATTTAAACAAATATAAAGATTGGCATTTTCATTTCGTTGTACCTGTACAATGACAATAAAGACATTCTATTCTATTCTATCTCTTTTCTATTAATGGCAAAGCATGCCGAATAGCATTTGAATCTTTCACAACAGGGATAAATTAAAGCTGGAGTGCTGAACGTTTGTCTCCCCCTTCTGGCAGCGAGAGTAATTACACAAACACTGTCAATGCGTGCTTATGATGTATGCCTGCAGCTCCAAGATAAAAATCTATTATTTAGGTTGAGTAAATATAATAGCTACATGGCCTACTACAAATATTTTACAAAGACCAACCTGTCCAAGAGCAGTAACACTACATCCTGTCCTCAGTCCCTTCTCTTCTTTCAGCTCTCCAACCAGGAAAAACTACACCAATGGTTATCCATGATTGTCCTCGCTTCGATCACTTTCTTTATTCAACTTTAATCCTTCCTCTAAAGAGTTTCTATCTGGAGCATATGTCGCTACGGTTGCTCCCCTCAGCTCTGGCAAACCAGAGCCATGTAGAGAGAACTATCTGAAGTGTACGTGAATCACGTGATGATCAAGCATGGTTTTACTACGTGGGAATGTGGCCACACACACCAGGGGGGGCGCCGGTCGCCCTCAGAAAAAAAAGTCGCCAGTGAAAATAAATAAAAATGTGCCGATGGGCGCCCTTCCTCATTTTTCCTTGCATGCGGCAACAAATAAACAAATAAAGAAAGAAATACACTTTGCACCCGGCACCCCTGCAGCTGCTTACTGTTTTTCACAATTTTTTTGAGCCAGGCCTAGCATACTGCAATGTAAATCGATTTAACAGTTTCATACTGCATACTGAACGCAGTATGTAGTATGTAGTAGATACTGCATATTATCTGTAGTATGTAACAGATAATCGCCTAGGGCACCAAAATGGTTAGGGCCGGCCCTGCACACCAGATTTAAAAACTCATACTGTGAAATTCAGAGAGATTTACCTGGCAGTGATAGGGTTGTTTGGCAACGGCTTGAATGTAACGGACGTTCATCTATATGTAAAAGTCCTGCACTCTAGTTTTAATCAGAACCCTGATCTTTATTCAAATAACAGAAAGGGACTTTTTTATCTTGAAAAACATATCATTCACATCATTGATAAAAGGTCACAGGTTTCTCACTTTCCAGTATGCCAACAGCAAAAGTTAGTATGTCATCTGTAGTCATAAATGTTTATAAGTCATTAATAAATAGTTATACAATAATCTTTCAAGTGTGCAGTTGTAAATGTGTGTATGTTTTTAATAAATGGATTTTGTTCCAGATGCTCTGCAGCTCTTTTTAAAAAAAACATGTAGTTTAACAGGCCATTGGAGGGATCTCCCTGGAAAATTAAAGAGCTAGCTAAGTGGATCTAAGTGTCATCCTGGAGGAGGATAAGCACAAGCCAGGCAACCCAAAAGTCTTATTAATGTCTTATAAGTTATAGCTAATCGATAAAGCATTACAAAATGAGTTACTACCAGTTAATAAAGTCATTAGTTAACTTATGAACCCTTTATAAAGAGTGCCTTATTAGAAAGTGGTACCATGATGCCAAGTCTCTTTTGCTTTCCTCACCCAGATTTAACCTTATGGCCACCGCTGCTTTTTTGTAACGGCGGATTTTCATCACAACTGCAAATCATCACAACAAACTTGATCAATGACTATACCTCTAAACATGTAAATGTACTGTATTTTTGTAATGTTCTATTGCTATGACAATGACTTACCGCTATGTCAAAGACACGTCGGGCGTCTGCTATGGCCTGCTTGAATGCCAAACTTTCAGTGCACCCGCTGCCTACATGAAAGCTGACCCCAATGACATCCACAGCTACACCTACAGCACGTTCCAGCAGCTTACCAACTGACACCAGTCTGGCTCCAAACTTTGAACTGAGTTTTATCAGTGATTTGGAGTCATCCACTGTGATGCGGAGTACCAGTCTGGAAAGTGATTCAAAACACTTGTATTAATCAATACTCTAACAAGAATGTACTCTAAACGCAGAAGCAAAAAATGAGTCATTGTTCACTTACTTGGCTTTAGCATGACAAAGAGAAATTTTTACGAGTTCATCCTCACTATCAAAAATCATTATGTCTACTCCATGAGTACAGGCATATTTGATGTGTGACATTGGTTTGGTTGTATGTGCGTAAATGATTTTATCAGGTGTCACTCCGAGGGACAGAGCCAGCTGAATCTCACCCTGTGTTAGACCAAAACATGTTTCAAATGAGCAAACCGAGAAGGAAACAACCTTTCTCCAAAACAAAGAATTTGAAAAAAGAAAACAGAGAGTTAGATTATCTTTGAAATACTTCATTAGTACCTTGCTAGCACAGTCAAAACCTGTGTCCAGAGCACTCAGCAGCCTCAAACCTGCTGGTGTGTTGTTGCACTTCACCGCATAGTAAGGCTTGACTCGAGGTAAGTTAGTAAGCCACCTGAGGTGCCTCTTCAAAATACTATCTAGACTTGCCACAGTAAATGGCTCTTCACTGTCCTGAATGAATCAAGCAAAGATAACATTTTATTTTGAAAATGCACATCTCATGAATCTCAACTATCTTACAATCTATCTTCTATTCATTCATAGTTAGTAAATTAAGTGTCATGATGTCTCTGATACTCACCCCTGAACCAAGCTCTTTTATTTTATTGTCTATGAAATCACTGATGGTCGTTTCATTGTCTAAAATGTCAATGTCACAATTCTCATGGGACGAAACATGCCCGACTGATCTATTTGAAGTTACTGGTGCTGCAGTAAAAGATAAAAGCATACAATTGATAATAACTGTCAGTTTACACTCGTGAATATAAAACAGATATTGTTAGTGTAAGGCTGGATCACAATAATAATCAGCTTTGTCTGTATGTGTTCATAGCTATTTGTCTAAAATATGCCATGCACATTAAAAACCACCCTGAGAAGTTTTTTTCTTCCACTTACCACGTCCCGTATGCTCGTCCATATTTTGCAGCCTTGAATATCTCAAATATTTTCAAATCAGTATAAGCGTTATAACAGCATTCCTGTGAAACAGAACTGGAAGTAGGTTTGATAGCGTGCTTGAACAAGTTATATAAGACAGTGACAGATATGCTGGTTTTGTTAGCACACCAATGACCTTTCCCCGCCTACTGTAGTAAAACAAACTATACTTTAGCTTGATTCCTTACAGGCCTGTAATTAGCTAGTCTAATACGCCCACATTCCAGGATATGGGCTGAAGATTCAACACTCTGAACTCATGACACAAGAACAAAGGAACTGACTTTGCCATGCTGAATTAAATGTATATTAATTCATATGCTACGTTTAACTAACCCTCTGAGGTTACTGAAGTTTGGTTTAACATGCTGATTTTGATGCAGGTATAATAAACCCTGAACCAACAGGAATGGTTTACACCTATCCACTAATCCATATAAAGATAAAGATGGGATCTCTGGTTTTGTTTAATAGCTAATGAAACAGGAAATGTGAATATGCATTTACATAACCAATAAATTGATCATAGCTTGTAAAGAAATAAGATTTAAGTTGAAATACCACTCTGCAGATGTGTCTGTGTGGGTGTTAGCCCACTCCTTCTGCATCTGCCCCTCCTCCTCTATTCCTTTAGCAGAGATCAGAGCTGGATGACCTGTAGTAATTCTATTAATTTATTTCATTTGCTATACCTATAGAGAGGTATGTGGATATACATATAGAGATCTATGTACATGGGTTAAATTTGAGTATCACTGAATTGTTAACAGATTCCCTAACTGTGGCCACATCAACTTATTTCAACCACTGGACCAGTAGCACCATCATTGACTTGAGGCACCCCATGAGCCACTCTACTCCTCGCGCTTGCTCTGGATGGACTGGCAACCTGTCTGTCTGGTTGGAGAGGTTGGCAACGGGCTATTTACAGCACACAAATTATGTTGGCTTCTTGGCAAGACCGGTGTCTTGGGTCTTGGTTCAATCTCAGCGTGCACTGGAGACTTTGGATAGGGGGTCGAGGGTCTCACTCTTTGAGCCTTGAAGTCCACTGGCGATTGGTCATTCCCTGCTGCATCATCAATCTTGTTCAGTGCTCGAAACGGAACAGGCAGAACTACCTCTTCTTCTCAAAGGTCTGCATCATCTGAACCTCTGGGACACATCTGCAGGTCATACAACATGATGACCCTCCTTAGCTTGGTCCACATGCCTTTGTGTCTGTCATGCCTCTTTACTGCCTCTGCAACCCTCTCTCTCCACCAAGTGCCGTGCGATTATGGGTGCTTTGAAATAGGATAGGGCAATAGTCACTGACTCTACCCCTTTCTCATGGGCCTTGTTTAGGGCTACACCAATGACTGCGCTTACGTTGGTCTGGTAGGTCTATGCGTCTCCTTGGTACTGTGGGTCAGCAACATGTATCACATTG
The DNA here is from genome assembly GCA_008360985.2 of Macquaria ambigua. Taxonomy (NCBI): domain Eukaryota; kingdom Metazoa; phylum Chordata; class Actinopteri; order Centrarchiformes; family Percichthyidae; genus Macquaria; species Macquaria ambigua. Next base: position 8,742 of record VMKM01004466.1, on the reverse strand, counting down.
TGCACATTCCCAGCCAAGGTTTGCCTCAGCGATCACATCACAGCTTCGTAATGGGATATTGGTGATCTTCTCTGCCTGGCCTTGGTGACTGCTTTCCGATAATGGATCCCAGCATCCTTCATGCCCTGATTCCATTTTGTCGCTCGAGTTCCCTGGCTCTATCAGGGGTTCTGTTTCTTCCCCTGTTCCATCAAACATGGTGGCAGAGCTGGAAGCCCTTAACGCAACTCTTCTTTTGGTTTGGGCCATTGCTTTGAGCTGCTCCACCATACCCCTGTTCTTCGGCATTACTACTTCTCTTTGTTGGGATCGCCAGCATCCTCTGGTGGCCTGAGAGTGGGTTGACAGCTTAAAGTCACCATCGTAGGTGCTTCCTGGGCTATACAGGGCCAAATCTCCTGCAAATCCTTCTTCAGCACCTCCAGCCACCACATCATCTAGGCCAGACACCTATCGGCCACAAAACTCTTTGGGTCTATGCCCCGATCTAGGTTTTCCATATCACCCACACTTCTACACCTCTTTCCAGTGGTTCTTGGTTGTATTTTACTATCCCTATATGACCATCCTCCATTAGGTAACTAGTGGGCACAAGGTCAAACCAGGTGGAGCTACAGATGGCCTGATAAGCTTTGTATCACAAATAAGCAGCTACGTACGACAGCGTATTAGGGCCATTGTAGGAAAGAAAAATAAATAAATTAGGGAACCTTGAAGGGGGGTAATATTCCGAGAAAAAACTTGGATATTCACTCAGATTAAAGTCACAAATTTACAAGAAAAAAACTCGGAAACCACATTGCTTCACTTTGGTGTGTTTAGTGGTTTAATGTTTTTTGGTGTCTAAATATTTTGGAATATGATTACTGTAAGCCCCACAGCTAAGCAAGTGGGGGTTTGTGCTGTGAAATGGTGAAATGAGTATGGCTAAATTAGGGGGTGTACTGTTGTACTGGTTGTAAATACAACTTTCAGCCCTAATTCCATTCCGCCCCCCGCCCATTGTAGCAATCCGCAGACAGAAGGGAAATGACAGGGAAGTGACGGGACAGTCAACGAGAGAGAGAAAGAGAAAACACTTGTTTCTACGAGCCTCCCCCTGCTGATTTTGAGTAATTATTGTTAATGCTCTGATTAATAAATAAGCTTTGTTTGTGATGACAGTTTTGTTTAGTTTACAGTTAGCACCTAGGCGTTGTCCAATGTGCTACAGGGACTGTGGATTTTTGACGCGTTCCGTGACTTTTTCTTTCCCCCTGCACCCTCTCTGTGTTCCTTGGAATAGTGTTGTTACTGCTGCTGTGTGTTACTGAGCTTGTATACGTGAGGACGTTACCTGGCCTCGCCCACTCCCTCAGTCTCCCTACATCCACACACAGGCAGCAGCAAGGGTTGGGGGTGATCGGGAATGAAATTAAGGCTTTTTACATTTCGTTATGATTATAGAGTTTTTTCCTCTGTCAGAAAGATTCAGGGCCTCGGAAGCCCAATTTTGACGATGCCCCTGCTATGAGTTAACAGTTTGAGTCAAGCATAGAGGCTGTAGCCTATTATGTGTAGCTCTGGTCGTGTCTGTGTTTTCCTTGTGGGTGGTTTGTAAAACAAACAGCCAGCAGTGGTGCTGATACAGCGGAATGTAAGCTGGTGTTTCCCTGGTAAACACAACGAAGTGAAGCAATGTGGTCCTGAACCACTGTTTTGCTGATTTTTAATCAAGCCTTCTGTTTTGATGAAGGTACTTCCCCATTTTCTTAGCCATCTGTGTCCGCTCAGCCACTTCAGTATTTTCCTGCAGTTCTTTCATTTCCCTACACTCTCATTCACTCTTATAAGGTCACAAGATGATTAGACATAACATTTGTTTCAAAAAATCAACTTTTATAATTATTTAAAGGGAAACTGTGGTATTTTTAAACCTGGGCGAACGGGCTCCAATGGCTGCAACGTAATCCTTTGGGGCAATTGCGGTCGTGAAAAGTACGTCCACTAAATGCAAGCACTTTTAGTGGATGTGTTTTCACGGGCACAATTGCCCGCAAGGATGCAGCCTTTGAACCAATTCCAAAACTAATGGTAAGTTTTAGTCATTTCGACCCCAAAATTTGTAAAAATAGGGCCCAGGTTTAAAAATACCAGAGTTTCCCTTTAATTCTAATTTCTAACTAATTTTTTTTACAACCCAAACAAACTTACTTGCTGTTTGGGAGTTCCAAGTGAACTTGTGAAAGCCATTGCTGTAGGTGTACAGTCATGCCAGAGGCTTACTGCAGTAAGCTGTTTGCATTTGCAGTTCAGATTCCTGGCATTGTTTTAATCCACTGATGATATGTCATGAAGTTTTTATGAAACCTCAAATATGAGGTCATTGTCAATGTATTACAATGTCCTTTGAGGTGACTTTCCCAGTACAGTAATGTACAGTGAAACTACATCAAATTGTATATGGTCATAGGAACATTTTGAGCAGAAATCCAATGCACTTCCAATCCAATGCAAGCAAGTTTGTTTCTCTCTGTCATTGTTTTTTACATAGAAACTAACATTTGCTATGATAGATGACATTAGCTAATGTTAGCGTTTGTTGCAGCAGACCTCTTCCAGATCAGCATAACGTCAGTAAAAAGTTTACTTTAACCCAGCCTGGTTCTATGTGAAAAACAACAGCAGAGAGAAACAGACTTAACATACTTGTGGTTTTGGAGTTATAGGTGAACTCGTGGAAGCCATTGCCATATCCTAGGTGTGTAGTCATGCCAGAGGCTTCGGAGCGGATGTCACGTTTGAAGAATGTTAGGGCATAATGTTCTGCGACAGCAACAGAGATGAACAGGCGAGCGTAGGCCTACGTACTGTTGGTTACGTACTGTAACCCCCATTCTATGAGTATAGGTTCTTAAATTACTCTGTTTGGTCCGCGATATGTGTGCGATGCTTATCATGAGTTGACAGCTGTTCTGGCAGAAAACCCTGCGCTGGAGCGCATAAGGCGTTCAAGCAAAGAGTGAGTGTTCGTATTTGACTGAGTGAGTGAAAGAGTGTGTGTTCATGTGTACATTTGTGCGTGTGTGTTCATGTATTGGCTATGTGTCTGGAGTAGGATAGGTTCTTGTGTTCTTTTGTTTCTTTTTGTTTATTTCTGGTTCTTGCTACTTGTGAACATTCAATAAAACGGTGTAGTTTTGATAGTGGCATATGGTGTCCTGGGGAATCTCCTGCCAGACCTGGACCAGGGTATCAGTGAGCTCCTGGACAGTCTGTGGCACTACTTGGCGGCGTCGGATGCGCTGATACGTAACGTCCCAGATGTTCTCAATTGGATTCAGGTCTGGGGAACGTGAGGGCCAGTCAATGTAATCAATGCTATCGTCATCCAGGAACTGCCTACACACTCTGGCCACATGAGACCGGGCATTGTCCTGCACCAGGAGGAACTCAGGGCCCACTGCACCAGTGTAAGGTCTGACAATGGGTCTGAGGATTTCATCCTGGTACCTAACAGCAGTCAGGGTACCGTTGGCTAGCATGTGGAGGTTTATGCGACCCTCCAAGGATATGCCTCCCCAGACCATCACTGACCCACCACCAAACCGGTCATGCTGGATGGTGTTGCAGGCAGCATAACGTTCGCCACGGCGTCTCCAGACTCTTTCACGTCTGTCACATGTGCTCAGTGTGAACCTGCTCTCATCTGTGAAGAGAACAGGGCGCCAGTGGCGAAGCTGCCAATTCTGGTGTTCTCTGGCAAATGCCAATCGAGCTGCACGGTGCTGGGCTGTGAGCACAGGTCCCACTAGAGGACGTCGGGCCCTCATGCCTCCCTCATGGAGTCTGTTTCTGACAGTTTGGTCAGAAACATGCACATGAGTAGCCCGCTGAAGGTAATTTTGTAGGGCTCTGGAAGTGCACCTCCTGTTCCTCCTCGCACAAAGGAGCAGATACCGGTCCTGCTGCTGGGTTGTTGCCCTTCTACGGCCCTGTCCAGCTCTCCTCGTGTAATGGCCCGTTTCCTGGTATCTCCTCCACACTCTGGAGACTGTGCTGGGAGATACAGCAAACCTTCTTGTGACGGCACGTATGGATGTGCCATCCTGGAGGAGCTGGACTACCTGTGCAACCTGAATGGGCTGCAGGTACTGCCTTATGCTACCAGGAGTGACAAGAGCACTAGCAAAATGCAAAACTTGAGGAAAATCAGTCAGGAAGGATCAGGAGAGAGAAATGGACCGTGGTCACCACCTGCAAAACCATTCCCTTTTTGGGGGTTGTCTTGCTGTTGCCTGTCCTGTCCACCTGTTGTCGCTTTAATTTGCACCAAAGCAGGTGAATTTGATTCACAATCACTTATGCTTCCTAACTGGACTGGTAGATATCCCAGAAGTTTAATTGACTGGGTGTTATACTGTGATGATTGAGTGTTCCCTTAATTAGTTTGAGCAGTGTATGTATGTGTATTCTCATAACATGTTGTGTATAATTGCCATTTAAACCTGGTTTTAACACTATCACTGTCTTTATAAGGTGTTTGGTATCGTTCTGCAGCAGAGAATGCCACACCATTAAATATGGAAGCATTAGACATGTGATCAACTTTTTAGTGGGTGGAGTAAAGTTTTGCACTGTTGACATCGGACATGGCCGCCCCTTTTACAGAAGACTACAAAACAAGAAGACACCCGAATATCTCTTACACTATTCTCTTAGACTTTTAGACTTGTTTCTTTGACTTCTTATATGACTCTTATGTGATTCTCATACACCTCTCTTGCTGATTAACTGTTATCTACGTTATCCACGAATTGCTGCCTGCTTCCATTCGGCGCCCATGTTAATTAATTGGGCTGTTCACACAGGAGGCGCCGCGCGGCACTCTGCAGCGATCGTTTCGGTGTCTGTTCTATTTTCTCCGCCCGCCGCGAGCGAATCTGCCACGAAAACACATTATCAAGGATATAAATTATGTATTATACATGATATAAATGATGTGATGCTGATAAATGATATAATATGCACCCTGCTTGCCAACCCTTTTGATTTTCCTGCCCCTCTGTGTTTTTTTAATTAGTACTTATTCCACATATTTGTCAGTTGTGCCTAAACAGAGAGCGAGAGAGACGAGCAGACACACATCAGCAGACAGAGACGAGCAGACACACACACAAGCAGCGAGCGAGAGAGAGGGCGAGCGAGCGAGCGAGCGAGAGAGAGGGGAGAGAGAGAGAGTTGATTGGAGAAGAAGCACCGGCAGTTGTATGATCCGCAGCACATAACAACAGCAAAAAGATCAGCCCTAGAAAAGAGCAGAGGAGCAGGATCGCTTGTTGACCGGCGCAGAAAAATGCGCTTCTACAACAGCCAGGCTAGCTGCTCGCGCTAGAATGGGCATATGGTGGCGCTCCGCGGCACGTCCGCCTAATATGTGAACCCAGCGTTAGTGCCTGATTATTTGCCTATGCAGAGCGGGCCCAGAAGATTGCCCATCAGAGGCATCCGAGCCGCACAGAAGGTGCAGAAGGCCCTCTGCCTCATCCAGCCAATTTTGGAAGCAAAAACATTCTGAAAGAAGACTTCAACCTCTGTGTTCTAACTCAAAACTCTGAAGCCCGCACACCCCAGCCAAGTGGGGATGTGTGAAGAAAATGTTATAATTCCCCTGCCTGCTGAGAGAGAGAGAGGGAGAGAGAAACCACCGATACGTGGGATTGAAAAATGTCTGAGAGGGACGGGCGGCTCAGGCCGAATCGCCATGTGGGACCCGAGCTTTGGCCCACATGAGAAACGTCTCCCTTTCCCCTCCAGAGCGACTTCTCCCCTGGATATCTGAACCGCCAGGTAAAACTTTACTTTTCCTGTGATATTGGGGTTGATGCCATAGATCACTAAAAGTAATTTAGCATTAGATCAGGAATAGGATCTCCCTTCAATATAATCATTGATAAAGAATCAGTATTTCACTCTGCTTCCCAACAACCTCTCAGATGCTGAATGGTGCATCAAGGTGATTTCACTGGTCAATAAGTTTTATCCACTTAGTGGTTTCCTGTTTTTACACAAGTTAACACAGCTTACCAAAATAATTATTCACTGCGTCATCCGGTATAAAATTGTCCTCATTTCAGGCATTAATTGTCTGTTGTTGTATTCATAATTTAATTCATGCATTTATTAATTATTCATCGCTGTATTCATTGGATTTATTCTTGGTTACATTTATTCATTTATTGGTATGTCTAGTAGTTACAGTTGTATGTGTAGTTAGTATTTTAATAAACCTTTCATTTATAAAGAACTTAATTACTATGTGGTTTGTGTGTATTAAGTATTAAGGTCAATGTACACGAGTCAAGAACTCCGTAGCAACCTTTAGACTGAGACTGACCAGGGGGTCCTGTGGGAGGTACTGCGGGAGTATGGGGTACTGGGATTGTTGCTATGTGCCATAACCAAAGTGAGAGCTGCATCCGTATACTCGGCACAAAGTCAAACACGTTTTCGGTGCGTGTTGGTACTCCAATATAGGAGTCCAGACCAGCCCTCACATTAAGATTAAGATTAGCTTGCCCATTTTCTTATAGAACAAGTTTCTAATCAGAATAGACTGGTGCGGAGAAGATTCTTACAGCTATTAACTGTCTTCTTCCTAAAGCCTTCCCCATTACCTTCTCACTAGCACCTTTAGTGGCCTAACTTAAAGATAGTATGTGAAAACACTTAAGTTAACAACAGCTCCCTCCTTAATTGTAACAGTTGTTATAGTTGTTGGAAATGGTTTAAGCTGCAAGTATACTTTTGCTGCTAGGGAAATGTTACTTTTAGTCTAGACCAACCAACTAGAGCTTTCATCTGGACCTGGCTTAGTTACACACAATTTTTTTACATCACTGAGGAGAGGCTATGTAATTCTTTAAAGAAACCTTTAACAGATTATAATAAATACAGGCTCTTACTTTAACCCTTTGAACAATGGAAATGGTCCTTCAGTGCCTACATTGGTATTTTTGCTTAATGTGATGTCATTTCCTAGATTATCTTAAAATGCTTCATATCCCTAAAATGTGTACATCCTAAGCTTAAAGGCTATGTAAGTCAATAAACCATAATGACATGACAATGATAAATTATTGAAACTGTGTCATAAATTAAAACCGTCCTGGTGAACTTCTACCGTTGCACCATTGAGAGCATCCTAACCAACTGCATTACAGTTTGGTATGGGAATTGCTCTGTCTCGGACCGGAAGGCGCTGCAGAGGGTGGTGAAAACCAGCGCATCTCTGGAGCCTCACTTCCTGCTATTGAGGACATCTACAGGAAGCGTTGTCTCAGGAGAGCAAAAAACATCAGCAAAGACTCCTGCCACCCAGCACACAAACTGTTTGCCCTCCTGCCTTCTGGGAGGCGCTACAGGAGTCTCCGGACCAAAACCACCAGGTTCAGGAACAGTTTTTTCCCATCAGCTGTCTCCCTGCTGAACTCTGCCCCCTGACGCCCCCCCCAACACACACACACACACACACACACACACTTACCAACCCCCCTGGACCGAACTGAATTGACTTGAATTGACATCACTGCACTATTAAGTACTCTCTTTTAATCTGCTTGCACTAATAATACCATTGCACTACTGTACATTCAAACCGCACATTCTGCACTTTATGTATACTTTCTGTATATACTGTAAATATTCATATATCATCCCATACCCTGTATATTTATATTCATATTACGTTATTCTACTGCTTATGCACTTCTGGTTAGATGCTATCTGCATTTCGTTGCCTTGTACCTGTGACGTGCAATGACAATAAAGTTGAATCTAGTCTAATCTGAATCTAATCTAATCTTCCATTTTGTTTCACCAGCTCGGCAGAGTATCTATCACCTTCATTTCCACTGCTGGCACATGGAAGGTGATATCCCGGGCTAACCTTTCTGAAGCCTCCAGTGGATTGTTATACTGCGGCTTCTACTTCCCCACCTTGTGGTATTGTCCTGACCTCAGGGGTTTGGGCTGTGTCTCCTCTATTGTCTAGCTATCATCACCTCCATAATCCTCTTCAGGTATTAGTTCTTCTCCATGGCATTCAATCTCTTCCCCAGGACCAGGTATGAGATCAGAGATAGGAGGTTCTGGATTGTTGTATTCCTGCTCATCTTTGCCCCCTTGGAGCTGGTTGTGGGGGTGTTCGACCCGGAGTAGCACCATCATTGACTTGAGGCACCCCATGAGCCACTCTACTCCTCGCGCTTGCTCTGGATGGACTGGCAACCTGTCTGTCTGGTTGGAGAGGTTGGCAACGGGCTCCTTACAGCACACAAATTATGTTGGTTTCTTGGCAAGACCGGCGTCTTGGGTCTTGGTTCAATCTCAGCGTGCACTGGAGACTTGGGATAGGGGGTCGAGGGTCTCACTCTTTGAGCCTTGAAGTCCACTGGCGATTGGTCATTCCCTGCTGCATCATCAATCTTGTTCAGTGCTCGAAACGGAACAGGCAGAACTACCTCTTCTTCTCAAAGGTCTGCATCATCTGAACCTCTGGAACACATCTGCAGGTCATACAACATGATGACCCTACTTAGCATGGTCCACATGCCTTTGTGTCTGTCATGCCTCTTTACTGCCTCTGCAACCCTCTCTCTCCACCAAGTGCCGTGCGATTATGGGTGCTTTGAAATAGGATAGGGCAATAGTCACTGACTCTACCCCTGTCTCATGGGCCTTGTTTAGGGCTACACCAATGAC
>VMKM01004465.1:0-16600 GCA_008360985.2 Macquaria ambigua | reverse complement strand
ATCCACACACACAAACACACACACACACATTCATACAATGAGCTTCAGCCTCAGTTTTGTCTCACAGTAACTGACTGCTGGTCTTAATTTTCTTTTCTTTTTTTTGCCAACAATGCTACTTCTTTGTAACTGGACCCCTGAAGCGGTCATAGTGTTCATTATTAAAATGCAAACTTATCAAAGTCAACTCCTCATCACTTAAATTAAATCATTTCAAGGCTGACTGGCTCCCACATCTCAGCCTCCTCCTCCATTTTTCATTTTCGCTTCTTGCCCATCCTCATTTCAGGAAGACGGTCTGCCATTCATGTGAAATTGCCATTTGCATAACTGATGCAGGGGTAAGGGTGCAAACTGTGGCGGTGTTGATGTCACAAACACAATCGGAGATGGGAACGGAGGAATTAATTGGCCCGCCGCATTACTTCCTTCCCTCTGCCTCGCTCTCACCTCTGCCGTCGCTTCTTGACACGAAATGTCACGCAATGACAAGCGATTCACATGCATTTGGTACTCTGTAGAAACATTCTGGTGAAGTTGCGTTAGAGAACAGCCTGCTTTGTTGATAGCCTGAAATATTTGTTTTTAGCTGCTTTGGCTCTTTCCAATCAATGAAAGGGAACTCTTCAAACAGCCACAAAATGTCTACATTAAGAATTTATGCCACTAAACCTCTTATGATTCCAGTTAAGTAGTCCTAACACTTTAGCTTCATTATGTTATTATTCCTGTTTTCAATATTCAGTCATAAATAATGAATCAATTTTGCCTTGTGCTTTACCGTTCTTATAGGAGCATAAAAATGTACCCACCGGCCAGAATTCATTTTTGCTGCATGCTTTTTTTAAAGCAATAATGTAATTTTTACTGCCTTTTAGCAGTAAAATTACTATATTATATCTGAGGGGTTGACAGGGTTGTTGATCAATACCAGTGTCTCCCAATTTTAAGACACTCCCAGCATATAACAACTCGTCATTAGTGCAGTTATAGCCGCTCTAGGGAAGATTTTAATGCAACAAGGACACACAGTGTCACAGACCGTAAAGCACCCTTCACAGTTTAGCACTATCACAGAGACAAAGTATCTGAATGATCCTGGTTCAGTCTGTTGTCTGTCAGTTCAGAAAATCAGTTACGCTTAAACATTTACAACGTTGCCTGTTGTTCTTTGGATAGAAGCTCTGTTGTATTCAACATGAAAAATAATAACTTGGTATTGAAATGGACTAGGAATGAAATGTGAACGGCAACAGGATGAGACAGGCTTGGCAAAGACCTGGACAGGTCGGGAAGGCGTTAGGAACATAATTTCACTCCTGTTTCACCCTCTGATTGGCTAACTAAGTGTGCATGTTAGTGTGTGAGAAGCAATAAATAAATTAATATGTGAGTTTGTTTCTTTATGGTGTTGTTTGTGGATTGCTAAGGATCTAAAGGCTCGGTCACACATTTAAAATGGTGAAAGTTTGTCGCAAAATCCATTAATCTCAATTTCTATTTTCATTTTTTGGTAAATTTTGACACGCAAATTTGGGCAGTTAACCATTACCAAGCCATCTTGACAGGGCTGATCTGGAGAGCCAGAGAGTCCAAAATAAAAAAAAAAGAGAAAGCTATCGTAGCGTATCCGCTGTGTTGCACAATCCACTTTTATTTGAGTACAAACTGCTCCACAAAGGAGGAACGGCTGTAAGACAGTTATGAGAAAGGAATCAGAACTAATGAGCTTGCTAACGGACAGCAAGTTAACTGAAAGTTAACAAGCTTGCTAGCTTGGAGAGCTTTTCCCTCTCTTCAATAGCTTTGTTAAATAAAATGGTTTACAATACTGAGAACAAAATGTCAGGGGGGGCTAAGGGCCACAGTACAGAGAGGACAAAGAAAGCTAACGGGTAGCCATTAGCTCGCCAGCTACAGTAGCTCTCTAAATCTTTAGCACTGGCTGTTTCGTTTAACAGAGTGTGATGAAGTAAATTTACCCAGTTTGCCTAAATGAAATGTCATTTGGTGTCATAAATGGAAGCTTTTCTCTCCACATTGAGGGATGAATTGAAGTTGCAGGGTGACATTAAAACTTCTCCTTATCAGTAGTTAGTGGAAAACAACCTGGACTCACTAAATCCATCATTTGGTGTTTTTAAAAAAAAGTTGCAGTTTATTTAGGACACATGACACAATTTCTTGATATTTAAGTTTAAATTTCAGCTTTTAGCTCTCATTGCCATTTTTCACCAATGTGTACAGCTGCCTTATAGAGCTTCCAGTCAAATTTCAGGGGCACACACTCCCTAATTCCACATCAGATGAACATAGATCAGGTATGCCAAGCAACACGCTGATTCTGAGCAGCGGATGACGCTGCCATGTCAAGGTCAGCATCAAGGTCAAAGAGGGACAGTGTAGCAGGTAGAGGGCTGTGCAGAGGGTACAAACTGTTGTTACAAAGGCTCATCTTCCCAGTGTGCTACTTCCAAGTGTGAGCGTTATTCCCAATGACGTTCCAGTAGCCGACCCATCCCACTGAGAACTGATTAGGACAAATGGAGCTGACAGGTTTGTCGCTGTTCCCGGAGTGAGAGAGACATGCTAGGAAGTAGAGTAGAAATCGCCTGTTCTGTCAGGCCAAATCACACTGAGAGGAGATGGTAGATATGATCCTTTTAGCAAACTTGGGTCACCTCTTTTAGACTATTTAATAGTACAGATTTATTTATTAATTATCAGAAAAACTGAGAATATCTCAGCCATCACCACCTTATAACAGCCCCAAATGACTAACAGCAAAACATATTTGTTTCTCTTTGTCATCGATAAGTGTATGATCTCTCAAATTATAATGACTTCAGCAAAGTATAGGTCTACCATGCAATTTTATATTTGCAGACTACAGAAAATCATTAAAGAAAGTTATCATTTTTACATGACATCAGCATACTGCCCAAACACCACAAGACTGGTGTTTCTGTTGCTTTGGTTTCTGGAAATGGCTCATTTCTTTCCTTAATTAAGTTCAGCAACAGCCTTGTGAACGGCTCAGTCATTAGACATATGTTAAATGTGGAGTGTGTAAGCGATTTGGTAGCTTTGGATGCAGAAATGACTTTGCAGATGCCGTTTAGCACCGGCACTGCTGATTCAGTCACTCAGTGACCAGTTTGTTTTGTCAGAGTTTGTTGGAGTAGTTTGAGGGTTTGATGATGAACTAGCCAGAAGTATTAATGAAAGACAGGTTATATGAGATGTTATATTATTACAGTTTATGTTATTGTTGTATTCAATGTTGACATTGGCTCTATGGATGGTAATGATAGTTGGTCCACCACTTTGGTCCAGGCTGAAATTTCTCAACAACTATTAAGTGAATTGCTTTGAAATTTTGTACAGAAATTACTGGTTCCCAGACGATGAATCCTAATGACTTTGGTGCTCTCCTTACTTTTCCTCTAGCGTCACCATGAGGTTCACATTTGTGGTTTTGAGTGAAATATCTTGACAATTATTGAAAGGATTGCCATGAAATTTGGTTCAGATATTCATGTCCACCTCAGAATGACTTATAATCACCTTGGTGACCCCTTATCTATTCCTCTAGCACATCATCAGGTCCAAATTTGTATTTGTCCAATACTTAAGTTTATGACCAAATGCCTGCAAAACTAACGACATTCCCATCAGCAATACTTTGTGTTTAGTGTGGTAAATGTTACCATGCAATATGGTAAATATTATAACTGCTCAACATCAGCATGTTAGCATTGTCGTTGTGAGCATGTTGCCATGCTAGCATTAGCATTTAGCTCAAAGCACCACTGTGCCTAAATACAACCTCACAGAGCCGCTAGCATGGCTGTTGACTCTTAGTCTTGTTACGAAATAAATTAACATTTTTCTTATGTAATTCTGTATTCTATTGTTTACTTTTCTTATATTTTAACATCTTAAGACCAAGTTGGAAATCAGTGTCCTTAATTTACTGTAACATGTTGTCTTGTTTGTCTTGTAAATCCATAAATAATCAATGAATCAATTAAGTTTTATGCCATCAGCAAGGCAAGTCCTCCACAATCCAAGTTTAATTAACTTTTCAGCCTTCAAAGTCAGCCTTATCCCTCATCATGGAGAGGTGATCTGTTATATATTCAGTGCCAGTAATTATTAGCTATAGGCAGCCTTCATGAAATGAATCACAAACTCATTCACTCGATGACAGATTTGTTCTGACAAGCATCGGATGTGTCGCAGTGCTGTGAATATTTATAAATTAAAACATTTGAGAGCTTGTTAGCGAGTGATGATCACATGGAGTCATATAGTTTGTCTGTGAAATGCTGCTATTGCTCCATATTTTGATTCAGAAAACAAAAAGCCCTTCAAAAAGGAATTGGTTGAGATCTACAATACAGCTTTATTGCCTGCTGTGGTGGAAATTTGTCTTTGACCATACCTTGACATTAAAACATTAACAATTAAGATATCTTCCAGCCTCAGAAGGGCTGCTTTACAAAGATATGGACACTGCATGTGCGTTCGATTTGTCCACTAATTAAATTTATCTGGCAGGGATCGGGGTGATCTGGGGATATTCTGCCTAATTATAAGAAATATAATTAATGTCTCTGGTATATGAGCTCATTTCAGTGGCTTCCTATCACTTTTGATAGAAGCGAGGAAGACTTTTTTTTTTTTTTTCAGCTTTGCATCGATGAAAGAATTGGTTATCGCACTCGCCCTGATTCATTTGGAAAACATGAAAGCCTCTCCGATAGCCACATAATTAAATGGTTATTTTGGGGCATTCAATTTAAACTTGGGCTCGGCAGTGCCCTTGCAGGAGAAATAGAATTGCTTTGTCTCAGCACTCTCTTTGACTCTGGAAGACAGTTTAAGGAAATCTAGTTGCAATAAAACACCAGATCTGACTACAACAGGAGGCTCAGAATTAAGGATTTGCCTTTGATCCAACCAGGGCGATGCACGAGTGCCTTTTGTCCTCATCTAAATGAGTTCCTAGTTCTGTGGAAGACTGCTAAATTATTAAGGCTGTGCTAGAAGTTTGACTTTTTGATTTTTTTCCTTTCTTGCATTGCACCGAGGGGAACCTTTGGCAAAGAATCCAAAGGTTTTAAAATAGAAAGAATCTGAGCCATGTTTGCAATAATCATGATGCCTCAGAGACTGGTCAGTCTGGTCTAATCAACTTCCACATTAACCTACATTGTCTATATTTGGATATTATTTCAGAACTTACTACTGCAGAATACAGCACAGTACATTATATCGCGTGATGGACATAGAGCTGCCGGCTACATTTTGACTGCAGGACGCCCTCATCTTGTTTGATATATTCAGCCAAGGTAGTGGGGGGTGGGGGCTGGCCTATCAAGTGACGATTCGCGCAAACAAATGGATCTTGACTGGTGGCATAATCCTTCTCATGATGGCCAAAGGGAAAACTTAATGCACTGAGATATCAACGTCAAAGTCAAAGAGCAGAATAGAGTCTATTTTTAATCCACTTATCTGAGTCCTTGATTTTCTGCACATTTGCCTCGTTATTCAACCTGATGAAAAATGCTTTTGAAATGCAGCGCTTTTGAAATACAGGTGATGCACATGAATCAAAACCACTGTGTGTGTGTGTGTGTGTTGATAAGGAAACATTTTATTTAAACTCATTCTGCATAACTATCCAGCAGACGTGTATTCTGGCGGAGTAATAAGTCTCTGAATACTTTGGATGTAGAGACGTTGGAAAGGAAGAGAGCTGGCTTGTTGACTTTCCTCTCAGCGCTTCAAGTGATTGACATATTTACTCCTTCTCCAGCAAAGTCCTCCACCATCCCTCTCTCCATCTGTCGCTGCCCTTAACGACACCTCATCCTGTTGAGAATGGGCCGAGAGAGGCAGGAGATTAGGGGCTAATATGGTATTGGAAAGGAGAAATAATCTCACAGACACCCTATCTTTTCTCATAAACTCTGAAGCGAGAGGACAGTCCTCCAGCCTGACTGACAGCCGCCAAGGTTAGGGTATGTCAGATTGGAGGAGTCAAGTCTAAAAGCCAGTTAGCAACGTACCGTCTTAGCCCTCAGGTCATCATGGAGGATGACCGCCTGTGCTATCGGCTCTAATCCTGGCCTAAAGCCCCGTTCTTCATTCCCACAGGACCAATATTGCTCAGGGACGTGAGATGGTTTTGCAATAGTTTCAAAGATTTATGGCGATTTTAATTCTGTGCAAATCTACCATGTCTATAATTTGTAAAGTTAAAGTTTGAGGGCAAATTTCTGACTGTTTAGAAGAAAGACAGAGCCCCGATACTACTAATCTATTGTGAATCAATTTCTGCAGTATTTTTCCCTATTCTTTTCGCAAATAACATTTTTTTAATCAACATAATGAGGTCATTTGTTGCACTATATCTCCAGAACATTACCTGACAACTTATTTCATTTGTTTTCCTAAAATACCTGCTCATAGTGGCTAAAGCATGATTAGATTTCTCCATGCGTATGTTTAGGCACACAAAGCACTTTATTGACATTTAACCAAAACCACAATCTTTCCCTAACTTTAACCAGAGTACTTTTGTTGCCTAAACTCAACCAAGTGCTGCGCTTTGTACACACTCCACCCACCTCAACCACCTTCCTACGGACGTCCAAGAACGTGACACTTTTTTTCACTGGCAAGAAATGGTGCCACTGAACATAATTCTGCCAGCAATTACGTTTCCTTCAAAATGTGTTTGGCCCAAAAAATGAGTAGTACAGTATATAAAAATAATTTCTAGGAGACAGGGTTATCTATACCGTCATGAAAATTGGCAGAGGTGAAAACATTTCTTAAATGTCATGTAAATGAGAAACCCTGTTTCTGTAATTGGGGTAAGGCTGGATAAACCTGATTTCTTAGCAACATGCAACTGGGTTTGTAACAGGGCTTTTAAAAGAGCGCATGAGCATGACATAGACAGCGAAACTATCGAAATGGCAGCATTACGGCGGGATGGTAGGAAACCTATCTGTATTGGGAAAACTGTATTCTCTCATTATCTACTGTCGTTTCAGCCCACGGTCCTCCAAAAATTAAAACAAAACAAAATAATCCGGAAACAGTGTCTTATATCACAAAAAAAACAATACATGCAAGCCTTGGTTCAAAATGTGGTCCTGTGTAGGGGAGAAATCTCATTCTTGACCTTTAACCATTGACCATTGACCATTGACCATTAACATATGAATATAGATAATATACTACAGTTTCACTCCACTAAATAATAAAATCACAATTTACAGATTAGATTTTTGTAGTCAGGGATGCAGAGTTTGACAGGGTTATTCATTAATTGCATGAAGTTCCCAACACACCGCACTGTAGTGGCCCCATGCGAATAAGGCTTAAGTCACTTTTCATCAGGCCTGTTCTGTTGTTCATAATCTGCTTCCGCTCAAAACACTGCAGGATCAGAGTCACCTTCTTTTAAACTCTGTCTCCTCCGGTTCCCCTGAGCACAGAGAGTGGACTCCCCGCTCCTGAGTCACTTTTACTTCGCCCTCCCCTCGCTATTATTTCCTTTCTGGAAAATGAGCTTATAGGATTTCTGTGACAAAAGGAGAGAGATTCAAGTTTTGCTCCTCTGTTCGCTCAGAGAACAGCTGCGTTTGCCAGCGAAAATGACAAAAAACATGCTGTCAAGACTCTGACGATGTTTAAAGCAGCTGACAGGCTTTGCGCCAGATGCCTCATACATGCCTTGAGGGATTATTGTTGAACACATCTTATTTCCCAGTACGTCCTGCACAGGGGATAACGATAAGAAATATACAATTTATAATATCATGCCTGTTTACCTATGTTATGAAGCAGTGATGCTTTTCATAGAGCTCTCAAAATAGATCCGAACTCAGTATGCTCAGTATGCCTACACATGTCCTGTTGCATTGATGCAATCTGTTTTCACCTTGAGAATTATTACATTAGACATTGAGAAATATTGTATAATGGGACTTCTGACTACTTGGTCATGATAGAGGAAAATACAAAGAATTGTCTTATATTATTACTTTTATATTTTTACTCATTTTATAGAGTGTGTTCCTACATTTCCCAGAATGACCTTCAACAACCTAAAGAGAACAGGTGAATGTTGCCTGATTAGGTCTTTAGACTTCACACAACAAAACACAATATGTCTTTTTGTGCATGTTGCATTCTTGTCTATTAAAGCAATAGCATTTTGGGAAATATGCTTATTTGCTTTCTTGCTCAGAGATGAGAAGATGTGGGACTATTTCTTGGCCAGGAGGGCGGCGAGGAAGTCATTACTCCCAGCCATGAAAAAGACCGACACATAACCCCCTGTAAAACCCAACAAGTCCTCCAAATTAAATGACAAAATACCGTTACACATCACTGTTAAAATTGAACAGTTTTATGATGTTCGGGGAACATTGTCATGTAGTTACTGCTTTGTTAACGTTAGGGGACCTTTGTCATCATGGTTACAATAATAACTACTCGGTTAAGGTAAGAGAACGATTGTGGTCATGGTTAAAAGAAACCAACATAGACTGGAAACGAACAGCGGTCTCTCTTTTTAAAGTCAAATGTTTTGTTGTCCGGTCCATCCACCCTCACCTCCTACCACTGCGGACTTTGTTGCTCTATAATAACATCACCTTACTTCTTCCTTTGTTCCTGAGGGACAAGAGTTATAATTCCTACAGCCGCTAGAGGGCTTTGTCACTAACAACATATTGCTTGGTAGGGGAGTCTCGTAAAACCACAACTTTTCGTTTTTACACTTTAGTTTTTGCACAGATTAAACAAATGAGATATAATGCGCTAATTTGTGAGTTTTAGAGGTGCTGGTTGGCAGATTTTGTTACCTCTGGACAGAGCCAGGCTAGCTGTTTCCCCCTGTTTCCACTCTTTATGCTAAGCTAAGCTAACTGGCTGCTGGCTGTAGCTTCATATTCAACCAACAGATACGAGAGTGGTATTGATCTTCTCATCTAACTCTCTGCAAGAAAGCAAATAAGCATATTTCCCAAGATGTTGAACTATTCCTTTAAAGTTCCTGCCAATGGAGAGGATGCATCTTCTACAATGTGTGTGCCTACACTCGGCCAGTTGTTGTTGTTGTTGTAACATTGAGGTTTCCAACAGAGTTACATTGCACCTGGGCTAAAAGAAAGCAAAGATCTCCACTAACATCCTAAAAGTTAATATACTTTCATGAAAGAAACCATTAAACTTCAGAGAAAAGGAGCAGAGGAGCTATTTCACACAGCAAATGACATATATTAAATGGGTGTGACTACTGTTCAGCCTAAAATCCGCTAACTAAATTGATCACAAGACAATATGCGCAGAGACCTGCGCCTTACCACAAGGGTCAAGGATAGATGTTGATGACGTAATTTGTGAAAATACTGGTTTATATTTTAATTATAAAACCTTTCCACAGTGGGTGAAGTTAGTTATATAACCATCAGTTTTAATGGCCAGACAGCTGTGAAGCCTACAAACTACATTAATTTGGGTTCTATACAAACTACAAGTAATAAGCGGCAACATAGGACCATATGTGCATGTCGCTTTACAGTTTATGCCACTCCATTATATGCACATTAATACAGTACAGTACAAGCAGCCTGACTACGCTGTATGGTGAATCCTTTAAACACCACCTTTGACTTTGAGGGGGATTATCCTTTAATAAGGTTTAAGCCAAATATAAGAAGACTCTTTAATTAAGCCAATCATTTCAAGCCATGGGGCTGTGATGCTTTTCAATTAAATGTCATTACAGTTTTCTGTTCGTCACATCAGCCTCCAACCTGGAATAAAGAGAAAATAAAGACAGTGTTCTGGTGTAGTTTAGTGTACATTTACATGACTGGACAAAAATTACATTAGACAACTTTAATCTTTATATTTTCAGTACAACAAACAGGCGGAAGGATGGAAAATATTTGTAAAACATTTTAAAAAGTCACTAAGTCACTAACCTAACAAAAAAAAACTCAAATAAAAAAATAAATAATAAAACCAAAGTTGCATCAGTAACAGCTATAAAAATTTGGTTGACAGCATGTAAAATAAATTAAGCATTGATAATAATAACGTAAAAATCTAATCTGGAGCAGATGAGGTCAAATGCATTTTAAAAAACTACAATTAAACTCACTTAAAGAGAAATACATTCTTAAAATCAATTGAAACAGCCTTGAATAAGCATGAGGGAGCCTATTTGTGACTTTTTATTTACTCTCATTGTTTCCTCTTGAGTAACAGAGGTGACATAGCTAAATAAATCCCCTCAGGACCTTGACTGCTTTTGCCTTCCCACACATTAAAGATAATGGAATAATTCACTTGCCCTTGAGCCCCCTGCCGTGCATCCATACAGAACTTCTTATTGGGTCGCCAGCAAATTGAATGAACCTCCTTTCCATAAAAAGGTAATGGACTCCCTCAGATAGCCCTCTAAATAACACGGACGGTAGGGGAGGGGAGATGAACCAATTTATTATCTGACTTTGAAGAAGGTGCGTACAGAGGAGAAGGTCACTCTCTCATTGATCACCGGTTCCCCTGTAGGGAAATGATAATTATGTGTACCAACATGGACCGAGGTCACCTCCAGCCATCGCCAGGAAGGGTTAGCAACCCTCCAGGGAGGAAGTAGAGCTGTGTTGTGGAACATTATTGTTTTAGCATAGATTAAAACTGCTGTGTGTCACTGAACTTGTTTGATTGTATGGTGATAGTGAAAGTCTTTGTTTTTATTATAACTGTGAATCGTACAGAATGTAGTGCAACAACATGTTTTTCAAAGACTGAGTTTTCATTTAAAATAATGTGAATTACTGACAGAAAATTTCAGGAGTTAAAAGGTATCTCATTTACAAAAAACAAAATGTAGCACATTTAAAATGTTAATCATGCTCTTTGACAGAGACTTATTCCATATGATCTTTTCCATGTAGCGCAAGAAGGACAAAACTTTTGAGAGTTTAAACCAGAATGGGAAGTATAATTAAAAAATCTTTCAGTTGAATTTTATCTTTAATTTTAAAGTGCGAATGGCTCAGAATTTGGTAAATAACCAAGTTTCTTTTTGTACTGTGTGTCCTACAAAATACACACTGTGTAGAAGAGGGATTTGTACAATGTGTGATGGAAAACCTGGACTAAACATGCTTGTTATGCAAACCCAGTCTCACCAACCTAAATCATGACGTTCGGCTGCAACACAAATCTCCTAATTAATTGAGAGACCAGGCAGGTAGTAAAGTTTCCATCTGGCATCTACCTCTGCTGGTACAGCTTAAAGGAGGAGAAACCTGTGATTTAAAATGTGGGATAATTGTGAATGAGCCCACAGAGCTGCAAATAATGATAATTTTCATGATCAATTAAACTGCGATGAATCATTTGGTCTATAAATTGTCAGAAAAAAAGTTAAAAGTGCCCATCACATTCTTCCAGAGCTCAGTTGATGTTAACAAATGTCTTGTTTGGTCCGACCAACAGTCCAAACCCATAATGCATCCCATAAAGAAACAGAGTTCAGGTCCAGGTGAACTTTATCGTAGCCTGTTTTGCAGGCAGGTAGTTAAACGACTAACCCTAACACAAGCAGTGACAAAATGAAACTTTTACTGTCTAGAGAGTGATTAAAAGAGCACAAGGAGTACCTCTCTAAAAGAGAAAGTCAAAGGTGAACATCCTTGCTGCTGATGGGGATGGGTTTTTTTTTGCTCATAGATCGTTTAGAAAAACACAGATCCTCATTGATCACTGGACCACCATGACGCCTCTGATTATATATTGTGCAGACTGCTCCGCTTATCTTTTACAGGCTAACGGCGTTTCTGTCTCAAAATCAGATCAAGTCTACCAGACAGCCAGCAGCACCCACACTGATTAGCATCGAAGGGGGGTGGGGGAGAGGTGGGTGCAGGAAGGGGAAGTCAGCGGGTGTCTTGATTGCTCTCTGCAGTTGTCACATTCTGCATGCCCTGCTCCATATTTAAGATGATTATTTTAGATGTGAATGTCAGGTTGCATAGCTAATTTAAGCCTCCTCAAGAGCCAACAGTGATATGGCACGCTTGTAACTGGCGCCTGCACACACTCCTACGTACATATACATGCATGGTAATGTGAGTAGTGGACATGGCGTGGTGTTAGGAAGTAATAGAGATGATGCAAAGAGTGATGTGAGATTACCGCAATACACAATATTTAAAGTTGTTCCTCTGAAGACAGTGGTGTCACATATGAGTGGAGATGTGCTACAGAGATAGAGACAGTGTGAGGGAGGAAGAATGCATTCAAGTGAACAGAGAAGAAAAACGGGAAAAAAAGCAGAGAGATGGAGATTACACTGAGGATTTGACACCCGTGGCCATTTTAACAGCCCACAGGGTGTAGCAGCAAACGTGGGCGGATGTCTCAACTTTGATACACCACAGACAGCAGGGTGGTACGGGACTGTGGAGCTGTACTCGCAAGATTCAGCTTCTTGGACAAGACTCAAATAGACAGAGACAAAAGGTTAAGGCAGCGCAGAAACGGAGACGAAACAAGCCCGGAGGTCTGATACAAGCATATGAGGAGAGCGGGGAGTTAGTTGGCAGGAGATTGCATATGACGGCATCCACTGAGGTACATTTATAGCATCAGAATGGTGGTAGAGCTGCTGGATCTGTTGGACGCTGCGCCTCCATCTGCCCTTGCGCCACACCTGGTAGCTACCAAACACCGAGCGGTGATGAGAACATGAGGAATGATCATGGGGATAGTTTACCTGTTCATGTCTCTGCGCCAAAACCAGCATGATAAGACAGAGTGCATAGTGTGAAAACTGTGATTAGCACAGGTGAGGTGGGAAAGGACAGGTGTCAGGTAATTCAAGCTCGTGTGGAAATAGAGTTTTTAATGCTATTTGTGTCTCATGCTGTGCAGCTTCTGTGCTAATCTCAGTGATGCTGCTTATGGCTTTTGGTGCTTTTCTTCTTTAAAAAACATAGTTTCTTGAGCGAGTTTCTCAGTTTAAAAAAGTTGTCTTTCCATGTATTTCTCTCCCTGTAGGCAGGCAGCTCAATTTTAGGTCAAATTTAGAATAAATTGAACCCCCTGAATCCAATCATCAACCTCACTGTAATAAATTACATCCAGGCCAGAAAATGGCTAACAAACATGCCTGTTTGTAATTTATACGGGGTAGTGTAGACTGACATGAGAGAGGAGAGTGAAAACACATTGTTATCCAGGAATCCAGATGTTACTTGTGACATCATTTTAGGCCAATCAACAGGCAGGAAAAAAAGAGGGGAAAAAACCCTCTTTATTCCAAATTCTGGTCCACTTCCTATTCTACTGACATTGATTATCTAATGAGGGAACAGATACTGTGAAACATGGTTATAAGCTGGCCTTCATGAATAATTCACATGGCTATTTTGCATAGGAAAGGGCGTCACAGCTGAGGATGAAGTTGAAGAAAAAGAAAGAGAGACGGAAAGTCGGAAGTAATGGAACATGTTGCTCCATTCTGAACACGTTCTCTAATTACCAGCGTATATCTAGATCTTGTCAGGAGTTCCCTCACTCTCTCTCCCACGCCGAGGTGTCGATTGGCCCATTGAGTTTCATTCCTCCCGTTATGGCCGGCTGCAAACCTGATATGTTTGCTGACACAAATTAGTGTGGAACTCTAGCAGCTCATTAAGGCAGGGGGGGGGGATTGAAATAGCAAAGTGTAGGGTCCTAATCTGTTTGCCCATCGAGGTCTGTGCATCCAGACAGGTGTGTGCAGGAACCCTTTAAGTTAATGCTATGAATTATTCCCATAGAGCAACTACAAGGAAGCGTGATGGTGGATAATTGGAGGCAGAAGTGGGAAAAGGCAGCTCAGAAGGTTCTTAATGCACAGAGCTGTGGCTGGTGGTCTGTCAAAGCAGATTCTAAATTAGCTTCAGTGTCATGGAAAAAGTTATTTACAGTTTTCTTTGCAGTTGCTGGTAAATATTACTTGTTTAATTGGCTGATTAAGCTTTAGCCAGATGGCAGTTTTATTTTCTGTCTGTTGTTACGGCTGTATGTGTTCCCTGTGCTGTATGTCCCTTTTCCTCTTCTGTCCTCTCGAGCTCGGCCCAGGTGTGCTACATCTGATTGCTCAATGAGGTGCACCTGGCCTGGGAATGAACTACTGAACTACTCCAGTGCCAGCATCAGAAAAGAGCGACAGCCTGGGATTTTGTGTTGCTGTTGTGTTTTGGCCTTGTGTCTTTCGGTAGCCTTGATTTAGTGTCCTAGCTGCTTGTGTGTCTTCATGTTAACACTGCTGCATTCATGTGCTCCTCGGATGGTCCCATTTCCCAAGTTGGGAAGTCGTTCATCCGACTTCAATGTGTTCATGAGCTTTAAGGTTGTAATGTGGAAAC
Source organism: Macquaria ambigua (assembly GCA_008360985.2). Classification (NCBI taxonomy): domain Eukaryota; kingdom Metazoa; phylum Chordata; class Actinopteri; order Centrarchiformes; family Percichthyidae; genus Macquaria; species Macquaria ambigua. The sequence goes on along the minus strand of VMKM01004465.1, from coordinate 2,135 downwards.
AACATGGACGCTACGAGGAAGAAGTTGCTGAAACAGTTTGAAGCTTTATATGATAAAGTGATTTTGTACCAGACTTGTTGCTGCACTGGTATAGATAGAGAAATATGGCTTTACCTGACTTGGTATCAGGGTTAATGCTAATAAATAACTTTTCTAACCAATCTAGGTCACTCTACGTGGACAGCAAGTAGCGATTAGAACCTAATACCATATTACAAACTACATGTAAGCAAAAAAATTATATGCAATAAGTTTCTTACCATCAACCAAACATTTACTTTCGTCCGCCATGTTTCTGCGTATATGACATCAACTTTCAGCAAGTTGTGTACCACAATTTTCACAGACTTTCTGAGTTGTTCCGACTTGAGAGGGCGTTCATGTGAATCTTTACAATTATTCTGACACCAAATGAATGCAACATACATCCCATGGATTTGGTTGTTTTAAAGGTTAAATCTGTGGTTGATTTGGGCCAGTGGTGGAGTAGGGCTGCCCAAGGATGGGGCTTAATACTGTTCTCTTAATTAATCGGGAGAGGTGTGATGCAAAAGTTGATGTTTGTTTAGGTGTGTTTCTTCACACAGGCCCGGAACTCACATTCAAAATGGAGCAAATGAAATGTCCAATCCTGAACCCATCTGTCAGCTGCTGTTGGAGTGGGCTAATTAGACTTCATTAGGAAAAATGAGACCCCTTTTAGAGGACACACTTGCAGGCCCATTTCCCTGATCCATCTTTTTTTGAAAGGCTCGACTCTTTGTCTTCTTTGGTCAAACTCTTGCAGGAACACCTTCTGCCAATCATCCATGGGCTTTTCACTCAGGCAGCTTCCTCCTGGCGCGTTGTTCATCTCTGGTGTCATAGTGCTAATTAAACACAGGGTGTGCAATGATTATTGCACGCTGCACTCCACACACATTAGCATCTGCAGAAGGCTCTTCAGCAATCTCCTTCACACAGGAAGAAGTGCAGTGAGGAAGTGCGCCTCACAAGCAGCTAATTAAACCCAACTCTGCCTGCTTCCCTCCCTCCGCCTTCGCACAAAGAACCCTCTAATCACTTCTAACTCGATTTGGAAGCAAGTAATTGATGCACATATAAGGTTTATGATGCGTGAAAGAGGAGAAACACTACCAGTTAAGATGTTAACAATCTGGGCTAAGAGGACCACATGATGCTAGAGTTATACGTCTTCTAAATGCCTCTGAAAAAGAGTGTCGTTGATTTGGACCACAAAGGGCATAACGGCGATGATGACAGTGATGATGATGGCAGCGTGATGATGATGGCAGCACCACAGTGTTGGCATTCATATGAGGTTTCGGGCTAATCAAGAGTTGGGCGAGCTTTGTTGTGCATGTTGCTGTTTGCTGGGGGTGCCAGTCTTTATGCCCATGTGAAAATCTCTTTTCTCTGCTATTGGAGCTGAACTGCTGCTGATTACTCTGTTGGCTTTGGCCCCGTGTTCCACACTGGAATAAACTTCGCCTAAAATTTTGCTTCTCAGGCCAAAGCGGCTTGTAACAGGAATGAAATGTAAAGCAGCAGCTACAGGGAATGGTGCCCTTTTTTTTTTTTTTCCTTTTTTCTCAGATCCTCGTGCTTCAGCCTCCAATTCACAGGGATGTGCTGCTGCCCTATCTCTGACATGAGCTCACTCTGGCAAAATATTACCATGCAGACAGCACTGACACGTACATGTGACCATATTTGACATGTCACCATCCAATAAGACGTTTTCCACTCAAATCACACACTCTGTGCAGCAGCAGCAGGTCGTATGAAGACGTTCATTCCTTCCTACAAGTTCTCATACAAGTCATACAAGCCCCCCCCCCCCCACCCCCCCGTAGTGGCTACTATAATGAGCCGCAGCGCTAACGGCTCTTGTGAATCTGAGCGCTAGCACCGGGATTTGGAAGGCAAATAGAAAGAGCTGCCAATGGAATCCAGCAGGTTTACCCAAGTCAAATGAAGCCTTTAGGCTATGATTCACTGGCTAAAGAAATGAATTCATTTTCCAAAAGGGTTCATCCTCCAGTTGATGTTACAGTTCTCATTTACATAACTCTGGAGAGGAACATCTAGAGATATTTTAATATATATTTTAATGAGATGTTCTGACTTTAGTA
>VMKM01004464.1:0-16626 GCA_008360985.2 Macquaria ambigua | reverse complement strand
TATATGTATATATGTATATATGTGTATATGTATATATATGTATATGTGTATATGTATATATATATATATATGTATATGTATATATATGTGTGTATATATATATATATGTGTATATATGTGTGTATATATGTGTGTATGTATATATGTATATATATATGTATATGTATATATGTGTGTATATGTATATATATGTGTGTGTGTGTGTGTATGTATATATATATATGTATTACTATATATATATGTGTGTATATATGTATATATACATATATATATGTATATATATGTGTATATATATGTGTATATATGTATACATATATATATATATATGTATACATATATATATATATATATGTGTGTGTATATATATATGTGCCTTGTATGATTGCCCTAAATAAATGAATTGCATTTGTATCCAGATGATGTTAATGTTCACTTGGGATATGGTAGCATATTGGAGTTAAGGGGCACAAATGAGTCTTAATTACAACAAATACATGATTGGACACGGGGAAACAAACTTTCATTCAGTGTGACACAAACAAAACGGTGTTGTGATCGGCTACAGTCTGAACAATTTCTGTAACACTGTCAAACTGCTTGGTAAAACTTTAGACGGGCATCTTTCTTGGGAGAAACGTATGGGAAATATTGTTTAAAATGCTTCAGAAGATGTTCCTCTTTTCACAACCGCAGTTGTAGCAAAATCACTTCCTCTATCTTGATTGCTGCTCAGCTATTTGGTTTAAAATTAGCTTAGAAATATCCATCTCAGTTTGAATAGTGCAAAACAACCAACACTTAGCCCAGATGAACAATAAGTTTAAGACCTAGCATAGACAATTTGTATAGCAGTCTGTGATGGCAACGAGTGATTGGCATGTATACTGCCTTATGAGGTGTTAAATTGTCAGTTGGATATTACATCTGTCTTCTTTTTTGAAAAAACCTGATTGTTTATTCTTTCATGTTTATGAACTAAGGAGGGTGAAGGGTTTGACTGCTAGAATGTATGTTTTTTATTTTAGTCTCTCTCTCTCTTTCTATCCAGGATCGCATATATTGGACAGACTTGGAGGACGAAGCGATATACAGCGCCAACCGCCTGACGGGACACGAAGTGGCAAAGGTGGCGGAGCACCTCAACAACCCCCTGGACCTTGTGGTGTTTCATGAACAGAGGCAACCCAAGGGTAAGACATGCAGGAAAAAAAATGCTGAGAAACTCAATAACTACGATATTGACACAGGCATTTTTGGTGCTTTTTTCGTTTCTAGGGCGGTATGGTAAAAGACAAAGCCACCACAGCAAACAGATTAGATGAGGAGCTACAGATGGCGGGCTTGCATAGAAAATTGGGCATCATGGGCTCTAATCGTGGTTGCTCCATGTACTATTCTCATTGGTACATAGATATATTAATTCCCAGCATAGCTCCACCCAACTTCACCCTGAGCAGATGTCTAATCAGACAGAATAAGTTAAAACACCTGTGTGAGTGTACAGTGTTGGTCAGTTGGTTATAATGATTACTTGATCTAAGTGCAGACTCAAACAACAAATTATAACAAAAAAAAAAAAATCCTTTCGACGTTGAACTCCCTGGTAACAAAGCCTTGAATTATCCATGTATAGACCAAATGATCCACTTATTAAAACTGACTGAAACAATAAACAAATAACCTGATGTATGTGATTAGTCTGATGTGTGTGTTGTGCATGTCAAATGATGTGCTGTGATGTAGTATTTTTCCCAGGATGGATGCTTTTCCCAGGTGTGCGAACAAACACCTGTGTGTGTGTGTGTGCTAGTTAGCGTGTCCGTGTGTGTACAGTGTGTACAAGCAATTTGCTTGTGTGAATCTGTGTTTTCATGCTTTGTTTTCTCCCCTCACTCAGAGCTCAAAGCAGTCTTGTCTGATTGCCAGTAGGGAGCTAATTGCATTCTCTCATTAATAAATCAAGAGTTCTGCTCAAAGAGATATCACAGAATTGAGCTTGTTTTTTCCAAAAGCTAGATATAAAACAACCAGGCCTAACTAGGCTAAACACTGTATGAGCTCTAGCTGCCCTGTGAAAGATACTAGTAGTATTGATAAGTGAAATACTTGATAAAATGTGACCTTGAGTGAAGCAATTTGTAAGGTCAACACACTCTTATCTTTGTTTCACTGTTTTATATTTCTCTCTTTCTTTTCCTATCATTTTTTTCTTGTCAGAAAACACACTAATCTAAACAAAACCCAAAAGGGAAGATCATCACTTAATGATTGGCTGCCACAATACACCTCCACACATTCAAATATGGCTCCAACCGATTCAACATGTCTTCATTCTTTTACACACTTCCTCAAAAGAGCCCCTCTTCCTATCCTCTCTTTGTTGTGCCGTTTTTTTATTATTTATCAATTTATTTTTGTCCATCCAGCTGTGCTTTGAAGCCTAAGTTCCATGTTTTAGTTCTTATTCCAGACCTAAGGGAGGCAGTGCAGAAGAGGAGGAGGGGACACTGGAGCAATTGCAACTTCAGAACATCATTTTGCAAAATGTTATCTCAGTCTCTCTCCTGTCTTCTACTTCCTTTTCCTCTGCTGTCTGTCCCTATATCCTTCCTTCTCATCTTATTTAACACTTTGTGTTCTTTGACTTCTTTCCTCTCCACTCTTCTCCTCTCCTCTTAACCCTTCTGCCCCTTTCTTCCCCCAGCATAGAATTTAAATGTGTTGTCAATGTGTCATGCCATTTCAAAGACTTTGCTTTTACTCAAAGAGCTTCATTTCGTCTTAATATGGAAAGCAGGTAGTGAAGATATTTGGAGCTTTGAAGAATTTAATTTAGACAGCTGTTCATATTACATACTTGTTATGCTGAGATAATGTACACCAAGTACAAATGTATTCCCATCTTATTAAAATCTCACTGTGTGTAGTGAGTGATATTGCTGCTTCCTCTGACGGCTGATGATTCCTCTGATGTGCTGCTCGCTAAAACTACGCACAAGTCAGGAGGCAGAATCGACCGCGACCTGACCTAATTCTGGTGCTTCCCCACATGACAAGAGTAGCAATATTTTTCCATGAGTCTGAGTCTTGGATTAGGAAACTACATGTAAATTTTTCATGTGAGTGCAGAGATTAAAAAAAAAGAAAGTTTAGACGCCCCTGCCTTAACCTAAGCATCTCTTAACTGGACTGGAATAAATTTAAGTCCTTAAATAACAATGTAAAAGTTGCAGTTGAAGTCTCAGCATCTATTTTATGTTGTTTTGCAGTATGTTACACAATGAGGTTAATTGGTAGTAAGTAGTACAAGTACTTTGGCTGATTAGATACTGTCTACTACTGATCCTGGGTAAAAAATGTTCAAGACCCTGTGCTCTGACTTGGTGTTTTTAAATTTGGGGCACACCACAGTAATGGTTAGAGTCTAAATTGATCATTTTAAAAAGTCTTGAAATGTGACAAGTGTAATAACCAAAAACTAAATGAAGAAAAACAATTATTAAGCATTGCTTAAGTCACTTACTTGTGTTTTTGTGCTTTAATTTACATTTTTAGTCACTTTTGTACAGGGGCTTAGATTTTTCTTTGTAGTTTCATAAATAAAAACAGTTGTCCATGCAAGTACCAGTATGAATTCAGTTTACAAGTGCTTTGATGCTTTTGATGCTGACCGAGAACCAAAACTGGGGCTCTGTCGTCAATTCTTAAAAGCCTTTTCCTCTTAAATATTCTAGTCTACAGTACATGTAAACATCTGTGCTCACCACCCTGGCACTGACGTGACATTTCAATTTACAGAACATTTGCACCAGAAAGCACCAAATATTTATAAATGTTATTATTGAAAGTTTATAAATTGTAATTTTAGTACACAGTTTTCAATGGAGATGCAAGGCTTTAAAATATGAAAAGCAAAATAATTTTTATATAATGGGAAAATGTACAAACTCATATTTAGCCAAACCCTTTTTAATCCTCTTTTTATTTCTGTTTATGTCCCTCAAGCTCCTGATACCTGTAACATGGGCAGTCTGCCTAACGGTGGCTGTGAATACCTCTGCCTGAAGGCCCCCCAGATCACAGACCACTCTCCCAAGTACACATGTGCCTGCCCTGATGGCATGGAGCTGGGACCAGACATGAGGCGCTGTGTTATAGGTAAGTCGGTCACACTCTGAACCAATAAATCACAGGAGTCCGGGAGCACACTTAATTAGAGAGATTGTGCTGAGGAATGTCACATGAAGTCTACATCGCTGTAATCACGGTGACATGATGGAGTGCGAGGTCATAAGGATATTAAACTGGTTTCATGCGCTCTACTCTGCTAAAAGGAGTCCACCTCATAATTAACTATTTATACATATCTTTAAATAAATGTTCCACTTTAAACTATTCAGTATATTGGTGGTATCCAAACGTATGCATGGATAGCTATGGGAAACATTTCCCATGCCATTATAGGCTGAAGGAAATGCTAATAGGTCATTTTGCTAACACTGGAAGAGACCCACTGAATCCTTTTAAAATTGTCAGTAAAATATATACAGTAAATGCTAAATACATTAAATACAAAAACAAATGTGAATATGCTAGTGTGGAATTTGTCCACTCTTATACACAATAAAGATAAATATTTGTCTCAAATCATAACAAAATAGCCTATTGACTATTGTAGCTTTTATCCAAATCCAGTATTCACCAGTTTCAGCCTTCAACAATGCACAATGTTCAAATCTTATTGTATTAATTATGATTGATTCAAAAGCCAGCTCCTTCAGAGAATTTGATACCTGTGCTTCCTGTAACAATATTTTGGGAAGTGGGTCGGGGATTCTCCCAGCTAACCCGTGTTCCCAGCACACCTCCATTATTTCACTGACCTTATTTCACCGCTCAGCCAGTCCCCAGCCTCTACCAGTCACCGCATTTCACATTTGTTAAGCTCTTATCCTTAATAAACCAAGTCTGTTTTGCAATTCATGTTTGCACAGGTGAGGAGAAAGGAGCTGACACAGAGAAAAGGGAGAAAGAGAGATGATGATGATGTATGTAGGCTACCATTCAGAATCCCTCTGAGAAAGGACGGGAGAGGGAACAATTTTTTGACGTCCTAATGCAGGACAAGTATTTCTGCTGAGCACTTATTAAGGTTTGATTAAATGGCCCCTTCCTTTATGTTCCTCTTGCTCTCTGCTTTATGTCTCTGTCTATTTTGGAGCAAAGTCTTATCGGTTTTATAGCAACGATAAAATTGTGAAGAAATGCATTTGAAAATCCCCAATCAAAGCAATCTGATATTTTTATACTGTCATTTGGTTGCCTGATAACATGAAAAAAAAGGTATGCCAATGGTGACCTGTGCATATGTGTTAATATGCAATATTGATACACAAAGAAAGTGATCAGAGACAGAGAGTTGGAGGTGATAAAAAGCTGCCAGTTCACCCTGTGCACTTTCTATCTGTTGCATTGTTTCTCCCTGTGTTACAATGTTTGTGAAAGTAATACCTGATATACCCTTCTAAGATGAAGCAGAGGTTCATTAGCCATGTTAGCCATTGAACCACATTTCAGCATTGAAAACGAGGGCAGGGCAATAATTCAATATTATCTTTTTTTCCAGATTTTCAACAGAATCACGTGATACAATATGGTTATTATTCTAAAATGTCCATCATCCAAATGAATGATTCTAAGCATAACAACGTTGAATTTGACATACTTTCCAGCTGTTAGCATCTTCAAGTAAAATCCCAAGTTCTAATGACTATTGTCCTGTTTCTCTTGTGCAGTTCGACCCAGAACAACCACAACAGCTGCTCCAACCACCACCACCACCACACCTCCCACCACAACCACCACAACAAGCACTACAACAACTAGCACAACTGTTACCACCACCACGACTCCCCCTACCACCACAACCCCAAGCATCTCTACCACCTCTGCTGCTACAACGCTCAGGCTCACAACCAAACGCCTGACGACACCGGCCCCTGCTCAGACCCCCAGGAGCACCTCTACGGAGCAGCCTCGGACCCCCGCTGCCACGAGCACAAAGACGACCAGTTTCAGCAGCACAAGTCAGAGGTCCACTTCCACACACACTCCCCTATTGGGCCCAGTGGCCCCCAACAGCATTCAGAGAGAGAGCAACGCCAACCTCTCCCACAGAGGTAAGGATCATGGTGAGCAGGGTTTGTGCATAGGAATGTGAGTTTGTGTGAAGTGAGTGTATGCATGCTGTGTGTGTGTTCTTCTGTGAGTGTAATGCTCCACCGCCATCACTACCGCTACCACCTGCCATTAAAGCAGCAGGGAGCTGAAAACCACTACTTACATCAGTTTCCCTCCTCTCTATTTCTTTTCTTCCCCTTCGTCTCTTTGTTTGACCATCTGTCTATCTACTGTACATCCTCTTTCCCTCTCTGCTTTTCTCTCTTGCACACACACACACACACAACACACACTAGTGTATCTCTCGGTCTGCTTGTTGTCGGTCCCTCATGAGCAGCGTGTAACAGAGCTGTCAGAGCTAACAAACGACAGTCCCCTCCTTTCTCACCTGCCACCTCTCATCACTCATCCTCACTTTCTGACAGCCTCTCTCGCTCTCTTTGTCTTTCCCTCCCTCTCCTCCTCTCTTTCACTCTCGCTCTCTAAAACTGGCAGCATTCTCCGTTCTCGCACCAATCAAGCTTCGCTGGCGCAGAAGAAAAATACCGCTTTACAGTTTGTTGCCCAGACAAACAATGACAGCAGAATATAACAGCAGTAACAATGGTTTTTCAAAGCCACGCTAAGACTTAAATTGTATTGGGAAGCGGAGAAGAATCCTTGATAGCACCGCAAAGCAAAATTGATAAACCACTGTGTTGCACACCACATGCTACAGTGTGATTTTGTTGCAGAAATCAGTGCTTTCAGCTTTCTGTTTGAATTGGTGTGGTCTTTGCTACATAGAGACTTTAACATGAGATTGCGGTAACTGTCAAACTGCCAAGGTAGCTATTGTCCTCAAGTTATTTGTTCCTTATAACAACAGAAAGATAACAAAAATCCTCTAAAAAAGTTGCTTTTTTAAGTACTGACTCTTAAGAATGATATTGAGAGTTGCTAATGTGTGCATTTTTTGTATGCTCTGCCAGGAGAATAACAGTAAAACAGTGTAAAAAGAATTGACTGATTCATGCAGTTCCTTACACACTGTAGAGGAACTTTAGGTCATTTCTGATACTTGAACGACATAGCCTACTGCTCAGTAGATAATAAAAGATGGAACAGAAAAAGTAGAGGGAAGTTTTAAAAGAAAATGGTTGGCAAGTGAGAAAGATTGCGAGCTGCTGTGCTGTTTGAACTCAGATTTTACAATATTGCATTTACATCAGAGGCATTTCTCATTATATTGAGAAACCAGGAGAGCAAGGACTGAGGTTGAAAAGCGAAAGGAGGAAGGATGATGAAAGTGGATGTGAGAGTTGGTGGAAAAGGAAGAATTAGAGACATGGGGAGGGCATGGAAATAAATAAGAAAAAGAGCAGGGAGTAAAACTAAGGATTGCTAAATAAAAAGGTACAGTGAGAGACAATAAAGAGGCCATGGAGGAAAAAGAATGAACAGAGCACAAAAAGGAACATGACACTCCAGCACTTGAACGGGGAGGATGGGAGTTATAAAATGACACACTGTTGGGAGGGAAAACAGCATTTACAAGGATAAGAAAAGATGGGCTGCAAAAGAGGCGGGAGAGAAAGTGATTTTCTGGGAATTAAAGAGAATGGCTGCTACAGCTAGTCTCATCACTTTGGGGGCCTGGGTTTTTCAGAGTTACTAAGAAGCAAGAACATGTTTCCTCTAGTCTCTGAAGTTGTCAGCCTCCTCACCACAACACAAGTGCTCCAGAAGAGAGGTGGAGCAGACACGGATGAGAAAATGGGGCATGAACAAGACGCGTCTCCAAACCCACGGGCCATGTGTTATAATTTTCAACTCAGTGCACACTGTCAAGTTTGCCGGCATCAGCTGTTACGCATGTGCGGGCGCTGTGGATGACATGGTGGAGTGAGGCGGAACCAGGAGTTTCAGGAATAAAAGATAAACCACAGCTGGTACACAAAGCTCATGTGCATCTCTGCCCAAATTTGAACCTTCACTCTTGATGCCAGTAATTATTTATCAATCTTTCCGCAACATTGGACAAGACTGGTGACAGAAAATGCTGTCTTGCAGTTAAAAGCATGGGTTCATATTTTTTCAAGTCTGTCTTAAAACAATAGGCAGGTGCCCATATGAACACTGAAACAGGTTTTGCTTGCTGGAATTCCTCCTGTTCATACTGGCCCTGAAGAGATCCCTTTCTAATGCAGTTTCAATGTGAGTGATGGGGGTCAAAATCCACAATCCTCACTCTGCATCCCAAACTTTATCTGAAGTCAATATGAGGCTTCAGCAGTATGAGTTAGACAAATCAAGTGAGTGTCTTTCAAAGTTATAGTTTTTTTGTAGAAACAAAAAAAGGGAATTCTGAAGATACCCACTTCATTTGATAAACTCAGACTGCTGAAGCCTCATATTAGCTCACAGTGTATGCAGTTAATATTAGGATTCCTACATGTTGACTTTATTATTATTTACTGTATAAACTGTAGGTAACCTACACATTATAATCGGGTTATATTTAATAGAGCCAAATATAGGGGTATAAATAGGGAGGTTTTCATAGAAGCAGACAACAGCAAATTCCTTTTGAACTTAAAATCCCTCCAGCAGTAATAGTCTTAATGAAATCGAGCCTTTTCTTCCTCTTTCTTACTTTCTCTCTCTCTCTCTCTCTCTCTTTGCCTTCACTTTCCAGGACTGCTTCTTTCATAACTGCTGCTTTAATAAGATTCTGTTAATCCGCTTTCTAAAGTCTTAGGACCCATTGGACATCACTCCTACTTTAAGAAAAGCCAAATTCACTTCTGCTGACTCAGGACTCTGAGGTCTGACGTCGTATCACCTGCTGTGCCTCTTTATGTTACAGCAGGTCTTTGTCTCTGTCTGTGTGTGTGTGTGTGTGTGAGAAATTTATCGAAAGGCAGTTTATCCTCTATATGACTGCATTTCTGAGAGAAAATATGTCCCATTCGTCACCTCCCATCTGTGCCTTTTCCGTGCATACATATACACAGAGTCTCTTTCTAGAATGAGCTAATCAGTATGCAGGGCTGGCGCTGTGATCTCTTCCGTTAATCTTCCTCACTAGACTTCATTATAGCCATCTGATCACACTTTAGCTAATGGCTAGCCTGCTGCTAATAGGGGAACTGGGAGCAGGATTAATGTCAAGCTCCACACCAACCTGTTGGGGTGAGAGTTGAAGGGGAGCAGGGATACAAAGCATGTCTAGAATAAATGTACGCTGTATTGCATTGTGACACAATATGAAGACATGCTATAGAAAAAGAATGACTTTCAACACAAGGTCGTGTGTTTGAGTTCACTCTCAAGGTCACCTGGAGTATCCACCATGTTTCAAACCTCCATTGGAAGATGTATTGCTTCCTAAATCAAAGTTTGTTTTTGAATTGTACTAGTAAAAATTCTGATGCATTACTTCCTGGAATTGCATTTATCTCCTGTTGTATTAAAATGCATCTCATTGCATTTATATGGCATCCTGGTATATTTCATCCACATTTCATTTACACAAAAGTCAGCAGTCCAACGTGGAATCAGATGGATTCACTGCCCGTATATTATGCAAATATGTTTTTCCAGCGTGATGCTTCAAACTAGTGTTTCTCTCTAGCAAGGTCTTTGGGGAGGGTGTTTTGGAACAAAACTTTTTGCTCAGTTTTATTTTTCTCTCTCTCTCTCTCTCTCTCTCTCTCTCTCTCTCTCTCTCTCTCTCTCTCTCTCTCTCTCTCTCTTTCTGTTCATCTCAGCTGCGAGTGATCACTACCTCAGAGGTAACAACATCACAGTGGCTGTTCTGGGGATAGTCATTCCTATCGGTGAGTACTCTTGACTTTCTCGCTGTGTTGTCTTTGCTTTCTGCCCGCCTGCTTCTCCCTCCTTGCTCAAGTCCTGCGTGTTGTGTGTGGATGATGTGGTATTTTATGTGTCGGGCTGCATGTGTGTGTACTTGCATGTGTGAGTGACTGGGTTTTAGAGTGTTTGTACTCCCACCTGACTGATTAAAATGAGTATATTTTAGATATAACAATAATAACATAGCAAGTCCCATGTCAGCCTCGGCAGTGATGTTTGAGCACAAAATAATAGTTTAGTAATTGAGAAAACGTACTGAGCTGTGGCATTATCCAACAATAGCCTCCTGGCCTACGGCTAGAAAAAGCCATTATGGGCCAGTAAGCTCGTCAGTCAGCGATGGCCAGGCCTTTGCAATGTGCACATTATGTCATTATTAATGCGATTTGAGCAAATTGGAAATTCAATTCATGTTTTGTCATCACATTTGACCAGCTGTTATAACATTAAGCTCATGTTCCCGCTCCGATCATACAGTATTGCTCACTCTGCAATCAATCCAGTGCTCTGACCTATTTCTCTGACCCAGTGGACTAAGAGTGGGTTACATAGTTGCTGGAATGAGATTTTGAATAGGAGGAAATATCAAAGGACTGAAAGGGGGCTTGGAGCAGTGGACATTTTGACCTGGGAAATGACATTATTCTCAGTACAGGGTAAAAAAAAAAAAACGCTATTAGGCCACCGTACTACAACTAATAATATAAGGTAGGCGTACAAAGAGAATGCAAGTTCTTACAATCAACCCAGCTTAGTAAAGTTAATCTATTCTATTAGCTTTGATTAAAATGGAAATCAAAATGTTATGAAATTATTTAATACTTCCATGCATAACTGAGAAATCAGCTGAATGTGCAAATGACCTTATAGTAGCAGCATATGTCACTAATTGAGATCTCTTTCATCCCTAATATTGAATACTGTGATAAATTATGGGAGCTCTAAAACATCATAAAGCAATTTTTTTTTCACTTTTCATTCTCGACGATTGAGATATCAGCTCATTAAAACAACCCCCGAGACTGTTAACCCTTTCCACTCCATCCCTCATTCTGTCCTTCTGCCATTCATCGTGGCCATAAATCCGCCCCCATTCTGCATTTTTTTGGCAGCTGTGAAACATTAATTATTGTTGGAGGTCCACAAGGGCCGGATTTCTGCACCCCAGTTCTCCGCTCACACTAATGCACCACGCCCACCCACAGCATCACAAGGGGAAGCAGCCCAACAATCATTATCAGTATTTAGCCAAAGTCATGCTGTTGTGCCGCTCTCTAATTGGAGTGAATTTTTCTAAATGAGACAAAAGCTGATGTTCTTTTAAATCAGTGAGCATTTAGAGAAGAACAAAGGAGGATCTGGGGTTTCCAGCCCAGTCACACAGGGATCTAAAGTGCCTATCCAACAAAAGAGCAATTAGATGGGGCTTTCACAGGGGATGCAGACACATCTGTGGACATGGGCATACACACACAGGTCCTACAGGGCAGCTAGGCAGTCATGCTGACATGGTAATGAGAGGAGAGAGACAGCGCTTATCTCAAATCCTCCAATCCCCCTTTCTCTCTCTCTTTCCCTCTTCTTCTTCCCCTGTCCATTCCCCTCATATAAGTCAGGCAGTCTGCAGATAGTGTTTAATATTTTTGCCCAGGCAAGTGCAAAATTATAAATCAGGATAATACGGTGATGACAGTTAAGCAACCTTGCTGGGCTTTTATTTAAAACCCCCCAAAACCCTAATCACTGGCTTCAGGACCTGAATGTTACAAGATTTAACAGAGAAGTGTGTGTGGTTCAGTCTTTGTGTATGTATGTATTTGTGTTTGAGTGTGTGTGTGTGTGTGTGTGTGTGTGTGTGTGTGGTTCTTGGATGCAGAGATTCTAGTGTGTGTGCATGCAGGTATTCATTGTTGCAAATTGTGCATGTGCATTTATGTTTGTGTGTTTTTGATCATTGTTGTAGATTGAGACTGAGAAGAAATGTAGTAGAATGTATATATACAGTGTGAAGGCTCATTGTTTTCAGTTTTTGCCAATTTTCACTTAAAAACATACAGATTTTTTTTTTAAATAGCAGATGGATATACAGGGTTTCCCACAGGAAACTGCAAGCCGAGGTGGTTAGCTGCCCCAATCCTGACTCTTCTCCTGATCAATTTAGTTTGTAGATGAACGCCTAAACAATAGCCACACCTATTAAATATATTACATTTGCTGTGTAATATTAGCAGAGGTGGTCTTTGTTTCTGGCGAGGTGGCCCACCTTCAATGTAAAACACTGTGGAAAATCCTGGTAAAAACTGATTTTCACAAGGATTTTATGTCCTCGTGCATCCAAAACTTTGATGCTTTCCTCTGCAAGAAGATGCTGATAATCGCAGTTTAGCTACAGTAAATAAAGTCCTCTTGTGGCGAGCACAGTTGAACATATTATTTGCATACTAGAGATTATTAGAGAACCACAAACAAGATGTTTAAGTACATTTAGGGGCTTAAAGTAATTACAAACAAAAATGTTGCATCTTTTGCTAATTTGCTAATCTGTGGGAGTCCACCACATTTTTCCCCTTGATTTAATTCCCCTGCAAACCTGTCTTACACGTGTGCTTTAGATTATATATAATTAGAAAAATTAAGACAGAAAATAATGAGCCCTCGGTACATGAAGTAAAGTGTGCGAGGCGTGTTTGTGTGTGTTTGTGTGTGTGTGTGTGTGTGTGTGTGTGTGAGTGCTTAAAGCGCCGCTCTGTGTCCCCTGGGCTGTGTTAACGCTCCCGCCGTGTGTTGTTGTTGTGTGTGTGTTAAACACATGCAGTCCCTATCCTTGCCACAGTGGTCATCGGATTACTCTGCACCGGCGGATACCTGGTTTGGCGCAACTGGCGGCGCAAGAACACCAAGAGCATGAACTTCGACAACCCCGTTTACCGCAAGACCACGGAGGATGACGACGACGAAATCCACATCGGGAGACACAGCGAGTCTATCGGCCACGTGTACCCAGCAGTGAGTGGCAGCCACAGTCAGCCATTCATAGCGCTTCCTCTAGGGGGCGGTGTCACAGACAGCAACTCTCACTGGTACTCAGGGGCACCGATGCTCTCCAGCGGCAAATGAGAGAAGCTGCAGAGTAAAGGAAGGAGTTTTGAATATTTGGGATATGGGAGGCTGCACAGGGGTTTGGGAAAGCCCGTTTGTTGTACATGTAGGCCTGGTGGAAGGAAGGAACAGGCTCGCACACGCCCACATTCTCACACATCGTTTTTGCAGTAATCACTGAAAACACCAATCATACACACACATAAGCCCTTCACCAGTATATATTTCACCTTCATGACCATAATCATACAGTACATTTATTTATCAACATGACATCCTTGTTGCCAACCTGCCGTCCCATTTATTTGTACATTGTGTTAGTTTTTCTGGTGGTTGAAGTATTTGTTCTGTTACTGGGAGGCATATGTTTCTTATGAGGCTCCCATTTCCTGACAAAAGTCCTTACACAGACACATATCATCTTTGTTTACAGAAGCAGCTGATGTAAATATGAATAAAATGTCAACATGGTCACTAGACAAGAGAGAATATGTGCCACAAGGTAGCCTCCTTGTCAGAGAGGAATTTTGTGGATGTTTCTGTGGTATGTTTGCTGCTAAAAATGATAACAAAGGGTCATCCAGACATTAGAGGGCTTAATTAATTAGTGCTGTCTTGATGCAGTATATATGAAAGAGAGATATATGATGGGGGGGAGCTCTGCAGTGGCCTCTGTTTATTAGTAGAACAAAAAGGGATTTTAACGTTGAGATGCCTTTGAGGAGAAAGAGGACTAGCTTTATAGTCACCTCAGACCTCTGGCTGAAAGGACAGCAGAGCACAGGGCTAGACCATTCTGCAAATAAATTGGATTTTTAGAGTGGATAGTAACATGATATTGCCGTTATGTGAATTTTATGTTTTCGTTACAGTGTAAATAAGACATGAAGGATAAAATGGGGAGCACAAATCAGAACCAAGGACAGTCCAAAATAGAATTTCTCATATTCTATCTTGAGTGCAGTTGCAGAAACCGTGAGTCTCCACATTTCATGAGTTGCAGACTGCCCTGTTGATTTCCCACTGATGCGGATACATTTTTGAGAATCACTTATTGGGCAAGAAGCTGCATTTCCAACAAACTCCGGAAACAATGGCAGCTGTGGTTTGCACTCACATGCACTTCAATGTATAGGGAGTGTGTCATCACGAGACTTATGACATTAATTGAATATATTTGTTCTTTAAGGTATCGGAAAGCTAGCAGGGAAGGGCAGCCAAAAAGGATTATAGGGGGGTGGGAGTCTAGCGCTTTGATCGGTTGGCATGGTAACACAGATTTCTTTGTGTTGCTCCAGAGGGAAAGGAGGCAAAGAATTCTGGGTATCATTGGCATGATGACAGGCTGGAGACACACACTCACACACACACACACACACACACTAGAAACAGGTGCACGACTGGATCATATTAAGATTCAAGGTCAAATTAACAACCACCCTCAGCGAAGGGCGGCGGAGGGGGAACGGTACTCTCTCCCTCTCTCTTGTCTCCCAGTTTTATTATTTGCTTCTGAACAAATCTCTTTTATTGTTAAGTTTCTTTACCTGTTTTCTTCCTCTCCTGTCCTCTTCTTTCCTCTCCTCTCCTCTCCTTTGGTAGCAATGTGGCAACTCAGACAGCCAGAGAAATCAGGTTGGCATTATGTGGGCCAGACATTTGCAGCCGTAGGCAAGCATCCTGCATTCCTTGCATAGAAGCAGCCAGAGAAGGAGGGAATGAACAAGGGGGGGAGAATTGGAAAGAGGAGAAGAGGAAGGTCAGGGAGAGGAGGGAGAAGTGAGGACTGCAAGAAGGAGGAGGAATGAGCGGGATAATGGATTCTATATGAACCTGCCGTTTCTTTTCTGGGTGCCATCTAGACTTGAATCTCTCTTTTTCTCCTGATTTCTTTGTTCCCTGTCCATCAGGCTGCTTCTTCTTTTTCTGTTTACTATCTCACTTCTCTCGCTCTCTCCTTCACCAGCCTACTGTGGTAACAGTCTTTTTATCTGCTGTTTGCAGCGCGTGGCACTCAGTCTGGAGGATGATGGCTATCCCTGAGGGGGGGGGGTGCATCCTGCCCCCCCCTCTTTTCCCAATTCCATCCTGGCCCCTCCTCTCACCACAGCCTCTACACCACTACAATGAGGCCAGCACAACGCAGACGAGAAAGAGAAGGAGTCCTCATTTTGCCTCCCCTTTTAAGGAGCAGGGATGACATGTACATCTTGTATATCCCCCTTTCCTCTCCTACTTTCTCCACTGGAGTAACACTACTACCATTACTAGCCACTACTACTTCCCTTAGTGCTAGTTTATTTGTAGTCTCTGCTCCTCTCCTCTCCTCTATTCTCTCTGCCTCTTCTTAGCTGTAGTGGTGTGTAAAATGCTGCTTGATGACTGTTCAAACTAACCTCATTTGGCTGTCTCAGTGCACATTGTAAAAAGAAGGCTGTTTGGCCGCCGTACAAGGGGAAAAAGGCATGCATTATTTTTAATTCCTCATATTATGACTTATTTATTTGTATGTGTTTTCTGTTGTAAATATGTAATCAGCATCTCTCAGTCAGTGCACAGTACTAAAGGCAGATTTGTTCAAGTTTGCAAGGGTATACAGTAGTAGGCAAGGACATTATTTTTCTTCATCGTTCCCTTTACAGCTTGAGTTGACATGACAGACTTTTTTTAAAACAGGGGAATGTCATCCTTTTTCACACCCAGCCTCTCAAATTCGCCCTCTGACATACTGTATGTAGGCAGGAAAAGCTAAATATAGCCAAGGGGAAAAGAGACGGAAAAAAATGATGGGGTTGTCTGGGTGTTTGGAGGTGATTTCGGGGTGAAAGAGTAAGAGAAAAAGAGAGTGCTTTTTTTTTTTTGGTATTTTTTTTTTAGGGGAATAGGGAGGATTTGTGCCACCAGAGGGTAGTGCCTCCAGGCAAAAAGCAGCAGGGCAGAAAAGGCAAAGGATTATGGGTAATCCTCTCTCCTGGAATTAGAGGTATGCCTACAGTCGATAATGAACTTTTGATTGTTTGTTCATTTGCAGTGGGTGTTAGGTCTCACACGTGTTCCTGGCTTTTTGTTAGTGTTGCCGTTAATAGTTTGGAAGTAAAACTTAATATCCAGAGAGCAGAGTCTAACAAAACACCTTCCTGTGACTGATATGAGATATGAAAGTGGTGCTTTGAGGTACTGAGCACCCCATAAACATCAATCCCAGTGTTTCAGTGGCTTCACAGCACTGCTTTTGGTGTTTCTTAGCATTATAAGTTCTCCATCTTTAGCCCCCCTTTTTAACAATGTGGCTGTGTGTTTTCTAGATGAGTTGCTGTAGAAGAAGTGCCCACGTTTGGAAGGAATCACTTTCTGCTGTCACGGACTCTTCAGTGTGGTTGTTAGTGGCCCTGTTTTGTACGAGCAGATGAGTAATATGCCAAGGCTGACTGAGCCAAGCACTGATTTGAGCTGAAAGCTGGATGGAGAGGAAATGTGTAAACCAGCGTA